>CM031234.1:210575269-210842769 GCA_018340775.1 Taxus wallichiana var. yunnanensis | reverse complement strand
TCCTATAAGGCTTCCACGATGTCATTTTCCTTGTTCTTACCCTTTCCTTTTCCCTTTAGTCAAGTGGTTTCCACCTTCTTGGGTTTCATTCCATCGCATAAATTCAAACTTATACCTTACCCCTTGGTGTGTTTAAATTATCTCAAACTTTTATTACATTCATTCACACACCAATATTTTTGCACCAATTTCTATTTCCTTTGAATCATGCCCTAATCCTGCAAACCCTAACCAAAAAACTCAATGCCTTTGAAAGTAATTTTTTCACGTTATCCCAAACTTTAATTCTTTTTCCAAATTATTTTTTTCACTCTTTCATGTATGTAATTCAATTTGGTTCACAAATTCTCTAGCTTTGCACTCGATTTCGTGAGATCACACACAATGATCTCTCTCAAAAATGCATAAGTTATTCACAAGGTAAGGTAAAAATGAATTTACATCGATGCATTTTTATATTTTTTCAAATTTTTAATGCATTAAATTTTTTCCACCTACCACCATATGATATATTTAAATCTACTTTCTCTACATTTTTCCATGCATTTTCATTACTTTTCACCGTGCGCTATAGTCATAACCTTTTGGCATGCTTTACTACTTCACATGCCACAGACCTCCTTGCATGCACTTCCCTACATTGAAGTACATAACCCATTACGCCTCTTACTTAAGTAGTTCACCATGCCACTACCTACCTCACATTACACTATGCGTCCATTATTCATACGTGGTTTTTCTTCTGAGCATCATCCTTATTATCACCATCCTTCTTATGACACATTTTCCTTTTTTCTTACCACTCACCCTACAACCTATACAACCTTCCTCTATCCTTGCACACACATATTTATCGAGTTTTTATTGGCTCCAAAAACCCAAGGTTTCTATGTTGCGTTTTTCACTTGGTTCACCCCACACTAAAAGTATGTGCGGTTCTTTGCACATTAACTCAATAGATATTAATCAGCTTCCTATGAACAAGTGTGCATATTTCAACAAAATAAAGAACTAAATTGAAAAAGCATAGAAATGATTGAAAGGAAACACATAAAAGGAAATATAATCTAAGTGGCAATATTGCCTTATTATAAACACCAAGAATCTTTATTTATAGTAGGGCTTCATCCTACTCCCATTGAAGTAACCAGAAACATGGTGTCATCCAATTCCGAAAACTGACATGCACCTGATTCAAGTATCTTTATTACTACAAAAGGTCCCAACCAATGTACTTTCAATTTCCTGGGTGTTGTGCAAACTTGAGTCATAGAGAAGAACCATCTTTCCCACTTCAAATGTATTATTCTTGATGTTCCTATCATGTCATGCATTATGTTTCGAATTCTTAGTCTTCTAGATCCAACACGCAATTTCGCATCACTCATCTAACTCCATCATTTTTTCAATTCTCTCTTCAAAATCTTTCTCATTATCTAGTCCTCCTATGCATGTAATAATACATGGATGGTAACATGAATTCAACAAGAAGTACATCCTCTGCCAAACACCAATTGAAAAGGTGTGGCCTTATTCAACCTCTTATAAGTGGTCCTATATGCCCAAAGTACATATGATACTTTATCATCCCAATATTTTCTTCTAACATCATAGATTTTTGTCAAAAAATTTCCCAAAATCTTGTTGAAAGCTTCTACAGTATACCATTATCCTGTGGGTGATAAGAAGTAGTCTTATGGTGTGCCACCATAAACTCTTCCAAAAGAATTTAGATTGTCTCATTAAGGAAATGAGTGCCTTTTTCACTTGTTAAGCTTAATGGACAGCCATACCTACTAATAATATTCTCCCATTAGAATCATGTTGTTATGGTTGTATAATATTTTATAGGTACTACCTCTTCCCACCTTGTGTGAGATAATCCGTGTAAACAATAATAATATAGTGCATGTCATTCCTACATGCAGGTGGTGAAATAGGACCTACAAAGTCAATATCCCACTTCTCAAAAGGTTTAACACTTGCAATAGGTTGCAACAACATCTCATCTTTAGTTCTAAGATTCCCAAGGCGCTAAAATGATCACATGCCTTGACATATTCTTTAGTATCCTTGTATAAAGTTTCCCACCAAATCTAGCCATCAGAATATTGTGCATTGTAGCATCACCAACATAATGACCTCTTGTTATCCCACCATGAGCTTCTTCCATAATATCCTCACGCTCATGTCTTCAAAACACTCCGGCATAAAAATTCATCACAACCTAACTTGTAAAAATCCCCACCAATCAAATGGTAAGGTGTTACATGTATTGCAGTTATTCTTTTT
The DNA here is from genome assembly GCA_018340775.1 of Taxus wallichiana var. yunnanensis. NCBI lineage: Eukaryota > Viridiplantae > Streptophyta > Pinopsida > Cupressales > Taxaceae > Taxus > Taxus wallichiana. Next base: position 210,840,477 of record CM031234.1, on the reverse strand, counting down.
CTAAGGTCTTCATTTCTTCAGGACACCTAACTAGTGCGCAAAAATACTAATATCCTCTAGTTCTTTGGGCACGTGGTTTAACTCGAAAAGTTATTCATTTGGAATTTTTTCCTCAATGATATACGCATCCTCACCATAATTTATCCTTGACAAATGATCAAACCCTAAATTACTTTTTCTTGGTTTCACAACAATTGTAAAGTTGAACTCCTAAAATAGTTGTATCCACTACGCAGATGTGCCCTTACAAAATAGATTTTTGACCAAGTATTTGAGTGCCATATGATTTGTATAGAAGATAAAAAGTATCACTAACAAGTACTTTTTGAAATTGTGAAGCGTGTAGATCATAGAAAAATATTCACACTCAGTAGTTGTGTAATTCTTCTCCATGGTGTCAACTTCCTACTTGCAAAGAAAATAGGATGATCCATAATTCCTTCCCCTGGTTATGCCAATAGTGTACCAATCGTCATGTCAAAGGCATCAACATGAACATGAAAGGATTTGTCCCATGAAGGAAAGCACAAAATAGGTGTAGTGGTGAGCCTCTCCTTCAATGTTTCAAATGTCTGCTATTGCGCATCACCCCAATAGAATTTTCCTTATCCTTCAATAATTCCTCCAAAGGGCATGACAATCTTTGCATAGCCTTTATTGAATTTCCTGTAATACCCTATATGTCCTAGAAATATGTGCACTTAACTCTAATTTTAGGATCTTCCAAACCCAAGATCACATATATATTGGTTGGGTCTACCAATAATCCTTCCTTACAAATTATGTGCCCAAGTAAAGTGCCAAAAGATGTTGCAAATATGCACTTCTTAATGTTGAAAAATATCCTCAATTGTCTACACCTCTCAAAATGAGCTTGATATTATCACAATGGTCCTTGACTAATCCATACACTATCCAATCATCTATATATACCTCTGACAATAACTTGTGAATGAGATCCTGAAAAGCTTACACCATAATGCATGAGAATACTAGAGGTGAATTCTTCAATCCAAAGGGCATAACTATATATGAAAAACTTCCCCACTCAGTGGTAAAGTTGTATTTTCCTAATCTTCCTTCGTGATGCACACCTAGTGATAACCCGACAATGCATCTGTAAAAATATATCTCACACCCAACAAATCCCTCAAGGATTTCCTCAATGAATGGGGTGGGAAAAGTATCAATAACACATGAAGCATTGAGCTCTCTATAGTCCACACAAATCCTTATCCTTCCATCCTTCTTATGCTTATTACCATGGGTTAACCCACTTAGATTATTCAATAGGCTCAATGATTCCAAACTTGAGCATCTTGTCAATTTATTCCTTTACCTTCACGCGCATATTAGGATTCATCATGTAAGGCCTCTTCCTAACCAGGTGCACGCATTCTTTCATTTTTATTTTAATATCTCCTAAATAAGGGTGTACTCCCTTAAACTCATCATAGCCATATGGAAATAAGTCCTAAAATTCATGCAATATTTCAATAATTTTATCCACTTCTTGCTTTGACCAATAATCACCAATAATGGCCTCCTTAGGTTCTACCTTTGTACTAATGTTAACCTTCTTTGTATTCATAGGAGTACATGATATGTACACGCCTTCTCAACTTCCATGTCCATAATATTGTGTGTATGTTCAAGTGTGGTCAAAATTCCATGTTATCAACCTCATCATCATCGATCATATAAACCAATTTTACATTTTATTTTTATTTCCAAGCATAGACCATCTCTTCTTCATCTATTTCTTCAAGGTCATTGCATGCCTCAAGATCAGGTTCCCCAAAAAATTCTAACATAAGTTCTTCGACATTCACAATATCTCCCAACGTAAGGCACTTCATAATCTACAGTGCTTCATGGACTAGAGGCTTAGTAGAAAATTAATCATAGGTTTGAATCATACTTACGGTCATCTCTTTCCAATTCACGGTATCCCTTATCAATTTTGCATGAGCATACCATGCGTGTGCTTAACCGCATGTGTAAGGTGGAGTAGAAATTATGCACCCAGAGTGATGGTGATAGCGAATCCTTTCCATACATCCAAGATCTCTCACTCATGGAAGTTATGAGAGGTAGGATACATCCCATGAAATTTACATGTTTTTGTAGGTACATTTCTCTGAGTAAACCTAGTGGAGAAATCAATTTTCACTTCTCTCCACTCCAAAAGGCCATTTCTATGTGTTTCCTACCAATGCACCACTATCCCGCACAAATTATAGACCAACATATTTCTTCTATCCCCTTCATTCTGCCATTGATTCTCCATGGCGCACAAAAATACATTAGGTTTCCTTCACCGTATACCATGGTACCCGGTTACCTCATAACCACCTCACCATGTGCAGCCTAATCATTCTCATGACTCTTCCTCTGACCTCATACCCAACCATCTCATATGTTCCATGATCCCAGTTATCACAAGAAACACTAGAAGTTTCACTCATAGACTACATATCTTCCCAATAAAGCACGCCCTCCTTAGATGGTTCCAAATTCTCTAAATCATGCACTGACTACACATATATTTTGTTAAGCTCCTCCTTGCTCAATTGTTCAACATAGGAATCAACCTTATTTTCAAAAAAAAAGAAGGTATAATCATGCATTCCTCATCATTCTCAAAACTGATGTATCTTTTGTTAAAGCACGAATCTACATTGTTTGCATGACACCAGGTTGCCCAAGTAATTTTGGAAAGTTATCATCTTCAAAAATTTCCAACACCACAAATTCTACAAAAACTTGGCCCCGTGAATAGTAATAGATGCATCCTTTAGTACCCCAATAGGCATAGACCTAGTTTTACTCTCCATATATAGCACATTCAAAGATGGCTATAAATTTGGTCTACCCATCTAATTCCAAGAATCCAATTTTAGCACATTCACTTTTTCTTTGGTATTAATAAGAATGTTGCACAATAACCACCCATCAATTACCACATCAAGTTTAATTTCTTTATCAAATTCATGATTCTAAGGTAGTAGGTTTGCATGAAGTATCTGCCTCTCACACCCAGTGTGTGGTACTTTTTCTCATAACCATTCTCTTAGCAAAGGAATGATGTTCTCCTAGCAAAACATCCTACACACCTACTTCAAGTCATCCACGTTCTTCGTGGGAGATCAAGTGTATTTTTCTCTCTCTGTATGAACTTTTTATTTCAAGCACTTTATTTCACCCTGTAATTCTCTAATGACCCCCATAGTCTCTTGGTATATGTCCTTCTAGTGCACAAAATATAGATACTTAGTGTGTACTACTTCTTCCCTTATAATGAGTGGCTTATCCTTCGAGGCTCATGTGCACTCACAGCCTCAAAGCACGTGTAGTAAACATTACTATTTGTAGCTCAAGATCATGTGTCTTCTTAGGCATCCATTTATCAGCAATAATGCGATGTACCTTTATCATTCTTGCGCCTTTTTCCTTCTTCTGAGTCTTACACATATGCTCATACAACTCTGAATAATCTTCTAACTTGTGTTGCTTCCCACACTATGAGCAAAGATTATTATGAGGGCACTTGTGATGATAATGATTAGGAGACCTAAAATTTTAAAAAGTTCCTCTAACAAACCCCCTCTACCACCACTGTAAACTCATCCTTTATATCCTCCATGGAAGCCTTTATTCCTATTATCCCCATGGTTGTGCCCTTCATGAGTATGGCCTTCTTGTTCCTTTGATCCACTCACCACACTATTCTGGTGCACTTTTATCTCAATGGCTTTGTGAATATGATCAAACAATTTGCAATCAATGGCATCATGAGTGTGATACTTGTAAATCTTTCAATACATGGACACCTTCTTCGTGAGCATGCACTACAAAAAGGGAAATCTTGAAAATCATGATTCAAGTGGAAAAATTCACAATATAATAGTAACGTGTGCACTGACCTACGTGGGTAATTATCTTTAGTATGTCCCTCGACTTCACAATCTGTACACCATATTCCACTTCATGTCTCATGCGCTGAGTTAACATAAAGCTTCTCCAACTATTTCTCCATAGTTACAATCTACACCTTTAAGAATAGGCTTACACTAGTATTAATGCTTCCAATATCCTCGCTTTAAAGAGTGTCTTCCAAATCCTCACGTGGATCCACATATGTCTTATGAGAGAACTAACTTTGAAATGGAGTCAGGAATCCTCCAAAACTCACCGAGTATGCTGATTGGGATGGATGTCATTAGAGAATTTAGACAATGATTCTTAAAACGTGCATCATACTACCTCATGCTTTCATCTAAACACTACTTAATGTCCTTAAGGACACTTATAATTTTTTTCTCAAATTATGGAATATGAAATGCTGCTAAAAATGTAGAGTCTAAAGCATCGTAGTCAACCACAGTCTAATTTGGGTCATACTTTTTGTACCAACTATGTGTGCGCCTTGTAGTGTAATTTCAAAATGACTAGCCTTTTAGTCTGAAGCTATAATACACTTGGCATGCCATAGTAATTCACACTTATACATATGCTTGACTACATCTTCAATACCTATATATTCGGAAAATGGAGAGACATCTCATAATATACCTCTGTTGATTTTTATGTGTGGGTTCTGGGGATGTGGGCCTTGTCCACCAGATTTGAAACCAAAACCTCCACTAGTATTTCCACCTCTTAATCTACCTAATATACCTATAATAGGTAGCGAGCCGCTTAACATGCTTCCTAGTGTTCCATTCATAGTACTAGAATGAACACTAACTATTTTTGTGATCGTAGTTTCTACTTGTAGTACTCCCAATGGTCTACGCACCAACATTTTACCCGATAACGAGTCTGGAAAAATCTTGTCAAAGCACTAGTAAACAATGGCACTAACTAGGATGTCATGGGCACGCTACTAACTTTATCTCCTAAATTCAATTCAAAATGATATATACTGTCTCTTCCTACTTACTTGCACTAGCCTACTTCTCTGATATAGGGTTCTTCATCAAATTTTGGATAAGTTGCAAGCATAATAATGAAACTTGCTGTGAAGTTAGTAACTAAGCGCAAAGAGTTAGGTGAAGATGCAAGGAAAAAGGAAATTCGTGAGACAAGGAATGAATACATGGGTAAAAGAATGAAGCCGCAAATAAAGGAAGAAGTTGTAGATAGAAGAAATAAGTCGCGCCTAACTAAAGAAAGCCGCAGAAGACTAGAAAGTTGTAGAATATAGGAAAAATCTGCATTATACTCTAGGAAGCCAGTGAAAGCCAACATGATGCCATGGAATGAAGAAAATCAAACCAATACGAGAAAAAAGCTCCATAGGCACAAATAAAAAAGAAGTGACTTTTTTGTATATTTATTGTAATTAATCCATTGTATATGGGTGCATCAAGAAATAGAATATGTGAGTGCCATATTGAGAGAATTGTATAAGGAGTGAATTATATGAGATAGAATGAGAAGGATATGAATGTATTTGAGACTATGTAATGATTTATAAGAAATAAATAAAGAGTGGAGTTTGGGATGAATTTTGTTATATGTTTTCTATTTTTGTTCATAGTTTAGATCCATTTACTTTTCCCATGTACATCCTTAATAGAAGGTCAATGACCTAAATCCCACATTTTTGTCGGGGTTTTAGGTCAACATTTGGTGTCTGAGCCTAGGTCTCCTTTTGTTAAGTGGATGTCAGGAAAAATATCACCACCTGGATATTGGAAACTAACACTGACAGAGAGATAGAAGATTGGTGGGAAGTGCAAAATTCAAAAATTTGTGAAAGGAGAAGCCAAAAGATTGAAAATTTCTTATAAAGCAAAAAATCAGAAGTTCTTGGAGAGTATAGGAGAATAATTTTGGTCACATTTTCCTCACCTTTGTGGCCTTGCTTATTAGCTCACGCCAAAAGAATAGTGGTCTAGATTGCATTTGAGAGAACCTTTCGAGTGGACTGTAATAAAGTTAACTATTGTTAATCACTTAGATGAACCTTGGACAAGGGATATTGATCATTGGTATGAGACTACCCTAGACTCATATATAATTACTTGGGCCATACAGGGTGGACCAATTTTGATTATAAGAAAGGAGAAGTTTTAAGTGGATTAAGAGGATGCTTTCTCAAATTAGTTCCATTCTTAATTAATATTTTGATGATCAAAAGGGCTTAATCAAAAGCACAACAAAGTTCCTTTAGGGGAAAGGCACCAACATGATGGCATACGTGAAGGGGGTGATCCAAGAGACATAACTTATCGGATTAATGGGGTGTTGGTTGGGGTGGAAGAAATAGATGACATGGGGGAAAAAAAAAAAAAAAATTAGATAGTTGGCAAAAGAGGGGATTAAGAAAATTAAGGGAAGTTAGTAATATTAAAAGAGTAACTAAAATGAGGAGGATGGAAGAAAGAGCAAGGATAGCCATAAAAAAAAAAGAAAAAAAAAATTGGAAAAAAAAGGATAACATGAGAAGAAAGAGAGAAGAAAATGAATGAAAGGAAGGAAAAATTGAATAAGGTTAAGAAAGTAGAGAAGAAAATAGAGAAAGAAGAATCACCCACATCAAGTGGAGGCCAACAATTGGCTCACCTAGAAATGGAGGTGGACACATCAAGTCTAGCTATAATACCCACTTCATGTGAGAGACCAACAAGTTTTTCTCACCCCATGAATCTTATGGTTCAATACACTATAGAAATTCTAGTTCAACAAGTGATAACGAGACAAGCAATCCTAATGAGAGATTTACAATAGTTAGTAGAGGTTTAGAACTAGATTTTAAGAGGGTATTAGAAGTAGAAGGTTGGGGCGAAGAGGATTTTAGAACCCCATTAATGATTAAGGAAAAAGGTGAAGAAGAAGAAGAAAGTTACTGAATGAAGGAATTAATTGAGGAATTCAGAGAGAAAATAAAAATAGTAGATAAGGAAGAGGAAGGAGAAGAAAATAGGGAGAAACAAGAGGAAGAAAATATAGAGATAATAGGAAAGAAAGATGAAGAAGAAAATAAATGGGAAAAACAAGAAAAAAGAGAAAGAAAAACAAAATAAGAAGAGAGGGAGTGATGAGGGATTAGAAGAAAGATATAGATTAAGAAATAATAAAGATAGGAAGGTAGTTATGGAAAATGTTAGTTATGAAAAGTCACCAAGTAAAGATGCATCCCCCAACCAACACACATGAGCCCAAAGGAGATGACCCCCTGGATCGGTCACCATTCCAAGTGCCACTTGAAACACCATTAGAAAGATAGAAAAGGAGAAATCTTAGAAGAAAGATATCACAAATTACAAGAAGAGAGTCAAAGAGACAAGAGATTATAAGAGAGTTTAGAGAATTACTTGGGAGAATTATATTTTGATATTGAGTTAACAAGAGACAAGGGATGAAAGAGTAACTTAGTAAATTCCCAGAATCAATCAAGAAAGGTGAAACCAGTAAAACAACAAATAATTAATCAACCTCAAAGACCTTCTCAACCAGTTGGAAGGATGGCACAAAAGGTCAAATTACCACTTTTTGATTCATACTCAAGTGATGTTGTGGAACATCTATTTTTGTTAGAGACCTAGTGGAAGAACAAAAAAATATCACGAATGATAATGTAGTTAAGTTAAATGAATTCATTGGCACTCTGAGTAAAGATGCGTTGAGGTGGTACATGAAAACAAATGCCCAAGGAAACAAGGATTGGGATGTTATTGAAAAGGAGTTCAGGACAAACTTCCATTTCCTAGAAGCACCATCAAAAGGGGTGAGAAAGATGAGAGACCTTGTATAGGGAGAGAAGGAAACAGTTAAATAATTTAGCCATCGATTTCAAAACTACTACTAGGAAATTAGAGGAGCCCTCACATGATAAACAAATGGATCAAATGGTTCACTTCTTGGATTCTTCCCTATATCAGAGGGACATTGGATGGAAAATATTTCACACTATAGGAGGTAATTGAAATGGAATCAGACTAGAATCACAACCATGGAGGAGAGAAGGAAAACTCAATAAAAACATAAACTAGAAAGAGTACAATTGGAACTAGAAAAATTAAAACTTCAGCAAGAAATCCAGAAGAATGAAGGGCTTAGGAATAGTTCACCACCAAGGAGTCACTTAAACCCAATATTTGGTGCACAATATGTTGTGTGGAAGGGCATAGTAGAATAGAATGTCCTCACTTGGAAAGTGCAAAAAGAGTAGCCATGGTTAGACAACATTCCTCTCAGAGGGCATCTTCTAGTAACATCCCAACATCAAAAAGAACATGGTGTGGCATTTGTAGATTATGGGACCAACATACCCAAGATACTTGTCCCTTATTAGAAGTAGCACCTCCAACAAATCAATTGATGTATTGCACTACATGTGGTTCATATAACCATTACCATCACACTTGCCCCTCTGTAGAGGCACTTGGAAGATTTAAAAGATTATAATACTAGAAGAGTATGGCCATGAGACAAACTACAACACCCAACCCTCCCCTTACAACACAACAAATGCTTATAAAAAACCCGACACCTACACAACCAAAAATAACTACACCTCAGTACCCAAACCAACAAGGAGGGAAAACCATAGTTTGGAGGTGGCTATCAGGGAAAAACAATTATAATCCAAATTACCAAGGATATAATGAAGGAGGATACCACGAAGGCTTCAGAGGTGGCTTTAGGGGAGGATATAGAGGTGGTTATCGAGGAGGATACATAGAGGCTATGAAAATTATCAAGGGGGAAGAGGTTACCAAGGTTACTAATGATGGAGGTTACCACGAGGCTATAGAGACAATCAAGGAGGTGGATATCAAGATAGGAGACCAATGAACTATTATAAGTGTGGTCAAGATGGACACCTAGCCAGAAACTACACCAAACTTGATCCTTGTGGATTTTTTCATGAAATATCCCATGATGCATTCAATTTTCCTAAAGTCACATGCATTCTATAGAAGTGGAGGAACTAAGTCAAGATTTGGGAAGGATGCTCATAAACATGTACAACATCTTACCAAAATTCCATGGGATGAGGAAACAATAGCAAAAAAGATAAGGCCATGAGAGCATCTAGCTCGGAAGTAAGGCCAACAAAAATATAAGAAGAAGAAGAAAAAGAGTTATATGAGAAGAAAGGAAACAAAGGAGGCATAAAAATCAAAGAACCTAGATATAGAAAAATTTACTACTAGAAGTGCCACAAGGAATGAAGTTGCACACCTAAAAAGAAGAAAATAATCAGATTACCACAAGAAGAAAGTTCTTCAAGTGAAGAAGAATGGAACCCTAAAGAGATTAGACCAGATCTCTATATGAAAGAAATTGAGAAAAGTAAGGCATTGGTACAAGAAGCACAAGCCCAGGAAGAAAAGGAGAAAAAAATTTTTGTGGAGGAAGAGATTCTTGCTTTAAAAGAAATAGCTAAACTAACAATCAACCATGGTTTAGTAGAAAAATTGAAACAATTTAGAAAATACTTGGAATAAGGAGGAAAGACTTTTCATGTCCAGAATTGAGGTAGGACAGAATAAGAAGAAAAGAAATGTGTTCCATACCCAGCGTACATGGCAGAAATCCACCATCTACTTGGATGCTGATATATTCAGACCACCACCATCACCAGAGTACTACTAGACCTTGCACATGACATAAATATGATGTCCAAGACTACTTGGGAGAGGCTAGGTAGGCCTCCTTTGGAACCCGCCAGTACTTTATTGGCTTAGCAGATGGATCATCAACAAACAACCACTAGAGCATTGAAAAATGTTGAAGTAAATGTCATGGGAATAAAGAAGTGATTCAATTTTGAAGTGGTAGAAAATGTAGCTTTGAACCCTTCTTATAATGTTATCCTAGCCTTGGAATGGTTCATGGATTGTAATGGAACTCTTAATTCAAAGAGGAAGAAGTGACACTCCAAGTAGATGACATATGTGTACATGTACCCTTACATGCAGGAATGAGTGTTTGCATGTGGGTGGAAGAAGTATGGACACGATCCTGAAGAAGAAGAATTTGATGATATTCAGGGGGTGTATGCTCTAAATAATTTTTCTAGTATTGATAAGGAATTTGAGCCAAATTCAGAGGGTGAAATTTTTGGTCAAAAGTGAAGCTAATAATGACACTTCAAATAATGTTATTGAAGCTTGGATACACATATTTCTAGAATCAAGAACAAGGAAACTACATTATGCAAGAAGGATCCCTCCATGAATAATCACTTTGGAAAATGATATACCACGGATATTGATTTAGACATTTTCTCTCCCATGATAGATTTGAAGAAGATGATGGTTATTACTCTACAAAAGAAGAATTTGGATTTGGAGATGATAATGGGTACTATTATTGTAAGAGGAGTTTGGACTCAAATATGATGAGGTGTATTATCCTACAAGAGAATAATTTGAAGACTTACCCATTAAACACATGTATAGGTTAAGCCACGGAGCATCCCACCAAACCCTACCAAAGTATTCAAGATTTGGAGATTTAGAGGGATACATTTAGATAATGGAGAGAATATTTCCAAATGAAAAGGCCAAAATGGAAGCCTTGGATGATACCCTAACCATAAATGTCACGGGTTGGTGGGTGGCTCATAAACCAAACATATCTCATTGGAATTCATTGACTACATTTCTTAGAACAAGATATTTGGAAAGTGAGGGTTACTATGCAACAATACCTCAATATACTAGTGAAACTTGATCCACAGAGACATATTCAGACTTGTGAAAGACATTGGAAGATATGTGGAGAAATTCACCCTTATTATGGATACAATTTTTGTATGGACTCTAGGACCCATACCACGGTCTTGGTATATGCACCAAGAAATCAAACACAAAACAAGGGAGTGGAATCAGATTGTCAAAGACTTTTGTCATACATTTAATTTTTGGGATGCAGATCTAAACACCTTACAAGCATTGCATAGAAGATAAGAAATTTCTTGTTCTTAACTCTAGAAGAAGCAACAAACCATTATTCAAAAGAAAAACCAGAAACTAAAGTACTAGAACCACTAGTAAGTTTACACAAAACTCCAAAAATGGCACGTTGTTTTACAGTAGAAAAAAAGAGAGAGGAAGAAAAACTAGAAAACCTGAGATACAAAAAATATAAGGGGAAAGAGAAGTGGTAGAAACCAAGGAGGAGGGAGATCAATATTACTATCAGCCTTTGAAACTCAGGACTGAAAACATTGGCATAAATGAGAGGAAAAAATTTGCAAAAATTGGGGATTATTGGTCAGATGAGGAAGTGGCTAAGGTAGTAGAGTTACTACAAGAATTTCAAGACATTTTCCTAAGGATTTTAAGGAGTTGAAAGGCATAAAATAAGAACTGGGCACAATGAAGATTTAGATAAAAGAAGGCTTCAAACCTTTGAAGAAAATACCTTATAGACTCAATCCAAATCTAAAGGTCAAGGTGAAATCTGAAATTGACAAAATGTTGAATGCTGGAATTATCAAACCAGTAGAAGACTCAAATGGATAAGTCCAATGGTTATCCAAAATAAGAAAACTAGGTGAAATACACATATGCGTAGATTATAGGGAATTAAACAAAGCTTGTGTTCATGACCCATTCCCTACACTTTCATAGAAGAAGTCTTAGAGAATGTGGCAGGAAGGAAGTGTATTCATTTACTGATGGTTTCTCTAGTTACCATCAAGTTATAATTACACTTGAAGATCAGCCAAAGACTACATTTTCCATAGAATGGGGGTCATTTATGTATATTGTGATGCCTTTTGGCTTAAATAATGCACCAACAAGTCTTCAAGGATAATGATCAATGCTTTTAAAGAATTTATCCATGATTTCTTGGAAGTATATTTAGATGACTTGGACTGTGTATGGATTGCTGAAAAATCACATTCAGGTACTGAGGATGATGTTCAAAAATGTAGGGCATTACAAATTTCCCTTAATTTGAAGAAGTGTATATTTTTAACCCCATTTGGCACATTATTGGGGCATATCATATGTAAAGAGGGAATCTTGATTGATCCAGTAAAACATCGTGATAGTTAATCTACCACCACCTAAAACACAAAAGGATGTAAGAACAATTTAGGGTATATAAGTACCATAGAAAATAAGGAATTATAAGGAACTCTTTCCATGGAGAAACAATTTGAAATTTAGGCGTAAATGGTGGAGTTTCCCCTCTGTTTTTTCTCTAGTCGTGAATGACAGGCATATCTTCCCTGTCATTTTTTTCCCCGCATCCACAAGTACGTGGACATCTCTAATGGATGTGGCGTGATAGATTATTTTGTGAACTTATCATTTTTGTTATTTTTGCAAAAGTTTCAAATTGGCTCTATCGCCCCCAAAGGATCCTAATTGGTCGAAATTCAAAATGGAGAAAAGGCGTGTTCAATCGAGGCCCAAATCGGCTAAGTATAGAAGGGTCACGAAATGTGCCACATGTATCTTCGGTGCACTTTTGGCATGATGGACAAAAACGGAGACCCCAAACGTGCACAAGCCCTCCACATGGTTAGAGTCTGAAAAGAAAAATCTGGTCATTTAATCGACTAAGTATAAAGAGTCGGTGGAAGTCCCCACATGTCTCAATGATGTAACTTCAAAGGAAGAATCAAGAACGGAGGTCCCAAATGTGCATCAACCCTCCACGTGGTCAGAGCCTCAAAAGGTTTAATCGGCCATTGAAATGTCTAAGGCTAACGGAAAGAACCATGTGTTAACTCATACAACTTTAGAGGTGAAATACTAAGCGGGTTCCCAAATGAGCGTGGGCTTGCCACGTGGTCGAGTAAAAATGGGGATAGAGTCAGCCATTTAATCAACTAAGTATAAGAGGGTCAGAAGAACCCTCCATGTACATCATTGGTGCAACTTCAGAAGTGAGACCCAAGGGACATACCCCAAATGAGCGCTAATCCTCCACGTGGTCAGAGCCTTAAAAAGTTAAATCAGCCATTGAAAAGTCTAAGGCTAGTGGACGATGCCACGTGTCTCATCGGCGCACCTTCAAGGGTCAAAGCCAAAGGCAGATTCCCAAATGTATGTCAGCTCTCCACATGTCTCAGTCGGGAAGAACATCTTCGCCAACAGGGAGGGACTTAGGTAGAATACAAAGGAAATAGAGTGGCCCACATACGACGTCATGCATCCAATCGGCACACCTCTAAAGGTCAGGTCCAAACAGAGTCTCCAAATGAGTGGGAAGCCTCCACGTGTCTGAGTCAAACATAAAGCCTTCACCAAATAGAGGGACTTAGTCAAAACATAAAAATACAGAACATGCCCGCTAGGGGACACGTGGCCATGTTTCAGGTCAAGTCAGGAAGGTGGATCGTCATAGCACTTTGAATATTTTGGCTTTATTTCCAAAAGGGATAAAGTCAAATGTTGAGCCCACATTGAAATTCAAAGTGGAGAAACAGGTCGACGGAGAAATTTAAGATTTTGAGCCTTGTTTCCAAAAGGTGTAAAGTGAACCACGGCCCCACTCATACCAAGGGAAAAGTTCAGATCTTGAGCCCACATTGAAAATTCAAAACGTGGAAGCGGGTCGGAGGAGAACTTTGAGATTTTGAGCCTTGTTTCCAAAAGAAATAAAATTATAAAGTGAACCATGGCCCCACTCATACCAAGGTAAAAGTCGATCTTAAGTCCGCATTGAAAATTCAAACAGGGGAAGTAGGTCGGATGAGAACTTTGAGATTTTGAGCCTTATTTCCAAAAGAAGTAAAATTATAAAGTGATCCATGACTCCATTACCACTCAGGAAAAGCCACGTGTCAGACCTACATCAAAAGTGAATTTTTCGCCTACGGGTAGTGGGGAAATTTTTCAATTTTGTATATTTTGCGCTAAAGGCACAATTTCAATTTCGGGCCCACGGATCCATTTTGCGAAAAATTACATTTTTGCCATTTTTGTACGGATTCGATTCAAATATTCAAATGACCATAACTTTCACTCCAATGCTTGAAATTCAACAAATTTGGTACTGTTGGAAAGATATCAACATCCTCTATACCATGGAAGCATAAAATATTATTTTCAACAAGATTTTATGGGTGAAAATATGGAACAAGTCTTTCAAGCCATTAATATGTGATCTGATTGCTTCAACTACCTAGATCTGATCTGATTTTCCATCCTTCCTTCTCCAACACGCCAAATAGACATGGAGAACTGACTAGATATCTTGATTTGGGTGAAAATCTAGAAAACATCTTTCATGCCATTAATATGTGATCAAACTGCTTCAACTAGATCAAATTTGATCTAATCTTCCATCCTTCCTTCTTCATCACGGCAAACCAGATTTGATTGGAGGTGGATTTGTAGGGGCATTGATGGCTACCAGGTTGAGCTTCCAAATCAAATTGTGTTCCTTCTCTTCTTCTCCTCTTTTCGCTTCATCTATAAATGTAAGAGCTTTTCTCATTGCAAATGTTGGGCTCTGATACTTTTGAAGTGTAAATAGAATTGAAAGCAATCAATACAGAAGAATTTCCCCTTTCTCTCTATCTTCATATATTGTCTCTTCTTGCTTACCCGAAATCATGGATCATTTATCTTCCGTAATAAGAAACTTTGTGTTCTTATTGATATGATTTCTATAACTTCGTCTATGGAATGGTGTCTTATGTTGTGAATGTGAATGATTTTGTTATGTATCACATTTTCTCAATACGTATAAGGTTATAATCTATTATCTATATTTCCTAAAAGTACTATTATATTCTTCTTTCCTTTCTTCATTTTCTTCCATTCGTTTGTATTGATAAGCTATTTTGGTAAAAAAACATTTCAAGATGTCAGAAGTCCAGCCCTAAGATGAAAGTTGTACATTTTTATATAAGCTTTTCTACTTGCTTTCAATAAGGGAACCTCTCCCATAAAGAGGAGGGACTTGTTGTCCCCTGAATGTGGTTTTGTTAAAGTACCATTTTAAAACCCAATAGGTAAAAAGAATGTGTTGATGCTTTTGAAATTTTTAAGGATAAAATCCTGCATGCACCTATCCTGATTTTTCTAGATTGGAAAGTCCCATTTAATGTTCATGTGGATGCATCCGGAATTGCGTTGGATTAGTATTAACACAACCTAGAGAAAAATGGACCATCCAGGAAGAAGGAAACTAGCATGCGTTTCTTTTCAAGAAGGAAACTAGCCAAGGTAGAGATAAATTACTCAAAAAAGCAGAGAGGAAACTTTAAGTATGGTGTTGGTCTACAAAAATGCCATCAATATCTATTGGCCACTTCTTTTTTGTTTTATACTAACCATGAGCCATTGAAGTATTTGTTGAACAAACCAATATTGCAAGGAAGAATTTGTAGATGGTTGATGTTGTTTCAAGAATTTGACTTCACTATAGCAATCAAGCTAGGCAAGCTAAATAATGGACTAGATTACTTATCAAGAATAGAGAATGGAGAGGATGAAGGTCCAATAGATGATGATTTTCCTGGAGCTCACTTGTTTAGAGTTGAAGCAATTCCAAAAGAACTAGTTAAGATAGCGCAGTTTCTTACTACAAGAGAATTTCCAACAAATTGCACCAAACAATATAAGAGAAGTCTATTAACTAGAGCCTTTCCATTCACCTCGATTCAAGGTCAATTATACAAAAAATGGAATGATGACATCCTGAGAAGTGTAGCTTTGGAATATGAAAGGAAAAATATTTTAACAGAAGCACATGAAGGAGTTGTAGGAGGACACAATGGCGGGGATCAGACAACAAGGAAGGTATTGATGGCTGGGTTATGGTGGCCCACATTATTTAAATATGCACATAGGCATGCCAGATCTTGTGACATTTTCAAAGAGTAGGAAAACCCAATGCACATGATGAAATGCCACTGAAACCTATGTTAGCACTTGCACCATTTGAAAAATGGGCAATAGACTTCATTGGACCAATCAAGCCACCGTGAAACAATCTTAGCCCAGGTTTATCATTACATCTACTGAATACTTAACAAGATGGGTGGAGGCAGTTCCTACCAAATACTTTGCTATTAATACTACAACCAGGTTTATCTATGAAAACATTATTACAAGGTTTGGATGCCCATTAAGTATTACCAGTGATCAAGGGAAGCATTTTTCAATGCCACCATTGAAGAATTGTTGAGTAAGTTCATGATCAATCACAATAGGAGCACACCATACCATCCCCAAGAGAATGGAATGGTAGAAGCATTTAATAAATTTTTGGAGAAAGTTTTGACCAAGATTTGTTCACTCCAATAGGAAGACTAGGATTTGAAGATACCAACCGCTCTATGGGCATACCGCACAATATACAAAATTTTACCAAATACTCTCCCTTCCAATTGGTTTATGGATTGGGAGCTGCAGTACCTCTAGAGTTTTTCTCCCAAGTTTGAGATTTGTAATTACCTTTAGAATGAATGAATATTCATCATTGCATGAAAGATTGATTGAATTGGAGAAGCTAGATGAAAAAATATTCATAGCTACATACAACCAAACCCAAGAGAAAAGAAGACAAAAAGCATGGCATGACCACCACATAAAGGAGTTTGATGTTGGAGACAAGGTCCTTTTATATGATAGTAAATGGAAACATCCAGGGAAGCTTAAGGTAAGATGGCTAGGACCTTACATTGTCAAAAATATACTATCTTCAGGAGCCACAAAGTTGGAGACTTTACAACAAAAAGAATTACTAGGATTTGTAAATGGAGCCAGATTGAAAATTTAATACACAAGCATTGGGAAAAACATAATAATAAATAAATAAAATCCAACCTATTTGAAAACCAACAATTTGACGGATAGGACGAGGGGTAGGATGAAAACCTGCAAGGGCATCCTTACTCTAAGAAACAATAAAAATAAAGAAAAGGTAAAAATTTTGGAGAGATCATACCCGCATAATAAATATAAACATAACAATAAAAATAAAATACTAAGTTGCGGAAAGAAGAATGGAAGAAGGAATGTAAAATCCACAATGAAGGAACGAAGGAAAACCTATGGGAAGAATGAAGGACAAAAACCGTTGAAGGAAGAAAGGTTTAAACCATGAAATGAAGGAATGGGAACAAAACCAAGGAATGAAGGAAGAAATAAGTAGTGAAGAAAGATGTGGGATAAGGAAATAAAAGGAAAACCACATAAAGAAGGACCTAATAGAAAACCGTGGAACGAAGAATTGGAGAAAAATATGAGACATGAAGAAAAACCACTAAATAAGATAAAATGCGTAATAAAGGAATAAAGAGCCAAAACATGAGAAAATTATGTGCAATAGAGGAAAAACTAAACAATAAAGGTAAATCCATGGGACGAAGATAAAATTTGTCAAACAAAGAAAAACACAAAGACACGTAAAATACACAGGATGAAAGTCATGGCCAAAACAAAGAGTTATTCCACCAAAAATGCAATAAATGGGGTAGGTAAAAGAGGATGGATATAAAAGGTGACCACATGGAAAAAACTAAGGCAAAAAAATCTAAACAAGAGATCAAGCAACTCATCAGTGCAAGTGCGAAAAAAGAGCTAGGGAAAAATTAGGCAAATTAAGAAGAGGACATGGATACTCTAGTTGAAGTCACACAAACATAACTTCTAAGGCCAAATTCATGAAGCACTCAATGAAAGAAAATCAACATGATCCTGAAGGATCATTTTTACATATTCCATTCAAAGTGGCCCATGCACGAGATTTACAAAAATACATTCACTCTCGATCTTTGAATACAATCACACATTGCTAGAAGTGAATAGAGCTTTGCTCTTAGAAGAAGATCCCAATACAAAGGAGCTAGTATACAAGAAGAACAAAAAAGTGATCAAGTGAATTGAAAATTGATGCATGGAGTCACATTCTATACTTCCAAAGGGAAGATCATGCCATTCGGTCATTTTGAGCCAGCTACACAATAAAATGTTTTATTTGGATCAACCATACCTTATTGACACAAAAGTGATGGCTAGGGTTACGGGATTATGGGACAACAAATGCTCAGCAATTACCAAGAAGAATAAGGAACTCAAAGAAATGGCCTTAACAATGGGAGTGATAAAATTAAAGTGGGGTATGCATTGCATACATTTCCAATCATGCACTCAAGTATGCCACTAAGGCCATCTATTTAAAAATTTATCACACCATAGAGAATATGGTTCCCACTTAATTACACACACAATCGATCCTAGATATGGTTAATTCGTACTCAGAATACAACCTTGCTGAATTATTAGCCATAAAATTTCATGAAAATACAAGAAAAATAAATAAGGAAAGCATACATTTTCCTATGGCTCAATATTGATATGTTTAGCAATGTATTTTACAAAAACCCTACCCCACAAAGCGGAATTAGTAGACTGGTGGGAAGATAAACCAACCGTGGAACAAATTTGGGAACATATGAATAGTCTAGATGTCATAACCCAAATTACATCATTATTAGGGTGGATAAACAAAATTAGGAAAATAATTAGAAATAAAGAAAGGGTTTCAGAGCAGATTGTGGCAAGGTATGAGAAAGAGGTATACTTTATTGCTGACATTGATTACACCTTTATTTGGCCTACAACTCCATGCACATAATACATACCTCCATTACCCTATGAGGCTTCAGATGACCTAGTGGCCACATCAGTTGAAGCAATTAGAAATCTTCTTGGATTCCAAAAAAGCCAAATTGCCTAATTTTGATGAATTATTGAAGAAACATTTGAAGAATACAGGAAAAAATACTTAGTACAATCTAGAAATCCATAAATCAAGTAAAGGAGTTCCCAAAATATATAAAAGAAAGAAATCCCTACTACTGCAAGACCTATTACTAAATGCCATAAAAGTATTGGTAGAAAAAGGGAAGTTAAAACAAGTCGCGACCAATATAGAAAAAGAGGAAGAATAAACTAAAGACATAGAGAATATTTATAAATCAAGAAGAAGAAGAAGAAGAAGCTACTCTATCACCATACACCCACATGAACAAGAAGCACCACAAATTTATGAAGAGGTGGACCCATGGGTGGAAACACATTGAAAAAAATATCATATGAGTATTATCAAAAATTCTATCTCCAAAGGCATTTCTCAAGTAATACAAGAATACGAGGCCAATACAGAAGAGAACAAATGGCAATAGATGAAGCAATAGTATACTACCTATAAAAATTTAGGTTCATAATTGTGGACATTATGAAATTAATTCGAGCAAAATTAATAAAGGAGATACAAGAACAAATAGAAGTAGAAGAGACAAGCCACCTTAAAGATCTCCAACAAGAAAGATCAGAATTAAAACAAAGAAGAAGAAGAAGACTATAACCGAGCACAACCACATAAAATAAGTAGAAGAACTAATAGGCTTGCTAATTAAACAAAGGAGAGAAAGAGAAGATAAAATCACAACAGCTACAATTCATAAATATGAAATTTCAAAAACAGAGGAGGAAAAGAAGAGGAAACATATAGAAGAAGAAAAATAAAAAGTCATAGATGAAGCCAAGAAAAAGAAAATAAAACAAGAAAAAAAAAAACAAGAAGAAAAATAAAAAGAGTTAGAAGTAGCTAAAAAGATAGTTGAGGAGGAACAAAAGAAAAAGACTATAGAGGATGCAGAGCAGAAGAAGAAAGAAGAAACAAAGAAAAAGAACTAGAAAATTAGAAAAAGAACAAGAAAAGGAAGAAAGGAAGCAAAAAGGAGAGAAGAGAAAAAGGAGAGAGAAGAGACAGAAGAAAGAAGAGAAAGAGAAGAGAAATAAATAAATAGAAAGGAAGAAGAAAAGAAAAAAATAGAAAAAAAGAAGATATAGAAAAGAAACATAAGAAAGAAGAAATAAAGAAAAAGAAAAAAAAAGAGAAAGATAAGAAGGAAAAGGAAGAGAGGGAAAACGAAGAAGAAATCCAAGAAGAAGAAAAATATAAAGAGAAAGAAGAAATGGAAAAGAAAAAAAAAAGAAGAAGAATAGAAGAAAAAAGGATCAAAAATAGGAGGAAAAGAAAAAAGAACAACATCCTCCTTACCTAAACATCTACAAGTATGGTAACAACACAAGCTCCTCGTGAATCTTTAGAAAAAATCAAACAACCATTACAATAGAGGAAAAAGGAAAATTCAATACAGTTGCAACAAGGGGTTGTGGAAAAAACTACAAAAGGCTACAAGGTACACTTAGATAAACTATCCCCCTTGCAAAAGATACATCTTGTGGTCAAATTTTAGAACAGAGTGCTAAATAAGATTGGATGCAACAATGTGTAGATCTGGAAGAAACTATGCAGAAAATGTTATCTTCCATCCAAATAGCAAAACCCCACATCACCACCGATCCCAAAATACAAGTGGAAGTGGCTACAACAAAAGTAGTGAATGACATTTTACAAGAAGGAAAAGTAAATCTTGAAGAAGAAAAGAAAAATCCAAGACAATGCAGTAGAAGACTACAAACAATAAATCCTCAAACCCTAGAGTGTAGAAAATCAGAAAAGAAGGAAAGGTACGCAAGCACCTATAACTAAGTTAGAGGAAGAATTACAAAATCTCGCGGCCTATTATACATACACCATTACGTGGCCCATCAAAACTCAAAAGGAAAAAGCATAGATCGATAAGATGGAACAATAAATTCATAAAGAGTCCATGTCATATGATATCAATAAAGACAAGGATGGTTCAGAAGGAAGATAGTTGAATTAACTAAAACTATCAAACACAACAAAGGGCGTGGAATGAAAAGATACTAGATATGCAAGAATGTAGCACACCACTTGATAGAGCTATGATTCGAATGCAAAAAGAGCTACAAACCGCCCACCACATATGGAGTCAAGTACAAGAAAAATCACCACCATCTGATATTATCCAGTTAATCCAGGAAAACACACAACTACAAGAGTGGACCAAACAAATAGAGGCACATATACAATTATGGTATAATTTTGAGAAGAACATCATACCACAAGTCACTAAGTACATCCCCACAGCTACACCATAAAGAAGAGCATGAAGACTTTCATAACACGCAAGGCTATTTTGGGAGAATGGAGGATCAATCAACATGCTTAGTTTTGAGGCTATTAATAGGATTAGACTGCAGTTATATTATTAGATGATTTATTATTAGCGAGCTTGCATGCTCTTTTATTTATCATGTAAGGGTGCATGACTATTATTGGCATGTATCCTATTTTTGAAAGGTGCATTGGTGGTGAAGGGTAAGTTCCCACCCCTATAAATATGTATTGATTTGCACGGTTTAGGAATCGATGTTGTAGTTTTGTTATGCTGTGAGTTTGTGAGTGTGCATAACTATGGTGACTATACTATGTATGTATGAAGATTTTATGTTTTACAACAATTAATATAATGGATCTTTGTGGTTAGATCTTAGTGATTGACATGACTGAGCATGGATCTTGTATGGTAAATCTGATTATGGTTCTTATTTGATTGCTCATATTGATTAGTTAAAGATCTAGAACTGGTTTATGCACTACAATATATTTAATTATTTGTTATGGATCTAGAATATTTGTACAATCATGTTAACTTCTTGATAAAGCTACCATAAAGAGGGACCTAGTACCCTTGCATGCTTTGGGTGAGTGCTCTTTCCAGGTTGAGTGATGTGTCAACGTGCCTTGGGATTTTGTGGTTAAAATAAGACTATATTTTGGTTCCATTATCGGGACCTATTTTCTAATTGTTTGTCAGGATGTTGCATGATGAATACATACCGATTGACCTTGGATAGTATTGAAGAGTGGTTAGACAATTTAGAGGAAGAGTATGCTCACAGATTTAGCACTAGAACTGATTTTGATGCACGCGTGTGGGTTGAGAAAAATCTGTATCATGAGCTCTATGAGATGTTCTTCGCCGCCTTCCCTATAGATTTGTATGAGTGGATGGTAACTTATGCATCAAAGAGAAATTGGAGGTTTAGAACACTTGTTTGGACGTAGGAAGAATTTCAAGCTTTATATGATTCATATCTGATGTGGACATGCATTATAGATCATTGGTGGAGTGGTGTTCTTAATATCTATAATTTGGAGTACATAGTTTCTACGTATTCATGTCCAGAGGTTGTTGAGTTCCAATTCATGCGCGAACCCAGAGGATCTTATTTACACAATATTCCTTTAGCGATTAAGATATTTCTCGTGACCCTAGATATAGAACAACATCCTATGGCTAACTAAATCCCGCCGTGCACGGAGGAAGGATCAGTGTGGTGAAGGATGGTGGACCTAGCGAAAGAAAGAAAAATAGTAGAAAGGTGGCTTAAGTTTAATGAAGAATGTGAGAGGTATTTTATGAGAAAGCAGTGTGAGATTGCAAAAATAATGGTGTTGCGAAGGAGATGTCTCGTGAAGGATTTGTAACTCATGTAAAAGACATGGATCCAGAGCATCTAGAACTCCCCCATTTGGGAAAGAATGGTATAGAACCCTATCTGGATTCATATGAAGGCATGTTTGAAGATATAGTGAGAATTGTGGGTGTGCATCTGATCCTACCTGGTAACCTAGCCCTTACGCTTGGTTTTCCATATTCTGGCAACAGATTATCGGTAAGCAAGGTAGTGTGGGTAGTAGAGTAGAAAGCAGAGATAGAGTTAATTTGCAGTCAAGTTTAGGAGTTAATCAGGTATCTTATTCATCTATGGTGGTACAATTGTCATCTATGTTATTTGGAGGTCCAGTTAGAGGTATATTTTTGGGCGCGTAATCGGCACGAGAAGGTGGGCCGTCGAATGTTGGCAACACATCCGGGAGTAGCACAACCTCGCAGACTGTGGGAGTTCAATTTAGAATAACTGTTGGAACACAAGGCAGTGCATCCTATGGTTCATTTCCTATTACAGGAGGGGTTCGGAGGATCGGGTGGCTCGGGATATAGAGGATATGGTGGTTCTAGAAGCATAGGAAACACATGAGGTAATACATGTTCTAGATCTGGTGAGCACGGTCCGTACTTAGCCCCAAAAAATATATATGGAGATGTCTCTTCATCTTCCAGAGTACTGAGGCATTGAAGATGTAGTTGAACACATGCATATGTGTGAGATACTATTGCACGCGAAGGGGATTATAACTTTAGAGCATAAGGAAAGTCAGTTTGCAACTACTTTACAAGGGCGCACACATAGTTGGTACAAGAAATATGATCCAAACCAAACTTGTGTGGACTATACCGCACTACATGATGCTTTCTTAGCAGAGTTCCATATACCTGAGTTTGAGTAGAAGAGCATCAATGCACTAAAGGACATCAAACAGGGCACAACTGAGAGTGTTCGAGAGTATGATGCATGATTCAAGACCCTTTTATCAAAGCTATCTTATGACATTAACCTAAGTCAGTATACTCAAAGGTTTGTTGGAGGTTTGATCACCCCTTTCAAAAGGGTGATCTCACATAAGACTTATAAAGAACCATGTGAGGCACTTGAGACAACCCTATGTGCTTTGAGGTAGTTGGGAGTGTAGACACATGAGTTAGCCCCTTTTTGGAGGCTCAAATTGTAATTATGGCAAAATAGTTAGAGAAAGTTATAGCTAATTCAAAGGTTACGCATGAGATAAGCAAAGCAGTAATTTGGTGCACTGATTGTGAAGTAGAAGGACATACTAAGGATATTTTTCCTGTAAATTAGTGTGTGCCATGTTGTTAGACTGCGAGATCTATCACTTAGATCATGATTCAAGTAGGTGCCCATTGTTGCAACGCATGATAAGAAAGAATGTATTCTCATTCTTCGCAAGATTTCTGAGTCCACCACTCATGATACTTAAAATTGTAGGTTGATTGATCAGATTCATTATGTTATAGATACTAGTGTATGTCATACCAGTGTTGTAAATAATTCAAAGGAATAAGGTGAGCATCATGAGCATAATCACAATGAAGGGCACTCTGATGGAGGTTGAGGTAGAGGTCGAGGATATCATGGAGGATTCATAGGTCAAGGCCGCAGTGGTGGAAGGAGTGAATTTCCACAATGAACATGTTATACATGTAGATCTCCTAATCACTACAGGCATGAATGCCCTCAAAAATTATTTGTTGGTTTTGCAGAAAGAACCACAACTACGAAGAATGCCCAGAATTTTATGAACACTTGAGTAAGAAGCACAATCAAGACAAGGGCGTATGAATGGTTAGAGTGCAACGTGGTGTGGAAGATCAGTGGATGTCAAAGTTAGCATCAGATCGTGAGTTGGTAATCGCATGTTATTCACTACGCGTGCTTTGAGGTTATGTACGCCATGGAACTTTTAAATAAGAAACCTATTATTATAAAGGAGGAAGTATGACATGCAAACTATCTAGACCCTATCAAAAGGAAGTATATCAAGAAACCATGGAAGTTATTATAAGTTTGCAGTGTTAGATACAATGTTTAAAAGAGAAATCATGGAAGTTGGATAATGCAAAAATAGTTTAGCTTCCTCAAAAATATGCTTATGATCAAAGGGAGGTTTGCAAGATGCTGCAACAAGAGAACATAATTCCTTTATTGGGGGAATAGTCAAGGAGAAAGATGCCATGCTTTGGAGTAAAGTGTGAAAGACATATTTTTCATGCTAACCTACCTCCTCATAGTCTAGATTATGAAAAGGAGATCACTCTGAATGTTGTTATTGATGGATGGATCTTGAGTAACATATTGATTGATACAATTGTAGAAGTGAATGTAATCACATTGGACGTGTGGAATTAGATGAGGAGACCACCATTGCATCTATATTCAAATGTTTTGTTTATGGAAAATAGGACTAAAGCCACACCCATTAGAGTTTTGAAGGATGCCACTATCACTATAAAAGGGGCAAAGTTTATGGGACTTTGAAGTCTTAAGCTTTGGCAGAGAGACAGATAGTTTTCCAGCATTACTTGAGCACCCTTGGTGTTATGCAAATAACATTGATCTTCACTTCAACAAATGATATATAATTTTTGATAACAAGGAATATCACGTCATCATTCCTTTGGAAAATGAAAAAGCTACACCTTATGTAGAACCTTTAAGTGAAGAGGATTTGAACATAATTTATGTGCACACCATTAGGGATCCTAAAGTGCTTGAGCCATCAAAGGAAGGAGTTCTCTAGTGGGATGATGCACAATCCATGAGTGATACTAAAAGTGTTGCATGTGACAACTAGGCATATGACACTTATGAAATGGTTGGGCAAGAGGAGAGAAGTGTAGTTACATTAGGAGTTTGGGCAATAACTAGGTACCAAGGTACACTGGTGAGGGAAATCTTGAAGTATTCCTGTGCTCTATGGAAGTTCAATGGATAGATCAAGTGGAAAGAAGGAATATGCTAGTTTATACTCTGTGTGGGATAATAGTGCATTGATGTATGGTTCATAGGGATAATCTCTTAGAGTGGCGAGAAGTGAGAATCACCTTCTCTGCTAGATTTCTCTAAAACAATGCACCTACTTAGATCTATGAATTCCATGGTAAAGATCTTGTTCAATAGTGTGAGAGACTCTAGATAGAATGGAAAGAAGCTTTACCACCTTCATTATGGGTGCATCATTTTTACTACATCTTGTGAGGCTATGCGCGCGCATGGTATGTCTATGCCGAGTTGAATAAAGAAACATGAAATTGGCAAGAACTGACTACATGTATGATTCAAGACCTTTGACTATTTTTCCACTAAACCTCCGTGAATGAGGCATTACAGGTTATGAAGTGCTTGACTATGGGAGATAGTGCAAATGCTGAGGAATTCATTCAAGAGTTACTAGGTGAGTCGAGACTTGGACGTGTGATTTGATGAAGAAGAGACCGATGCGTGAACAACTTGGTCACGTTTGCCTAGAGAAATAAAAGGGTAATATGGTCTATGTAATAGATGATGAATAAGTGGAAAATATAGATGTTAAGCATACGGAGGGTACATGTGTGGTCTTAAATAGTACAGATGAGAGGGTGTGCACATATCATGAGCCTATGAAAATGGATAAGGTCAACATTGGGATAGATGTTGAACCTAAGGAGGCCAAAATTGTAGATTATTGGTCTGACTCGGAGGTTGCTAAGATAATTGAGTTGTTGTGTGACTTCCATGATTTTTTTCTCTATAGGCTACCACAAATTAAAAGGGGTACATGAATCCTTTGGTGAGATGAGAATCAAGCTAAAGGAAGGTATGCGCCTGATTAGGAAGAGGCCTTACAAGATGAATCCTAACTTGCGCATCAAGGTAAAGGAAGAAATTGACAAGATTCTGAATTTTGGAATCATTAAGCCCATTGAGGAGTCAGAATGGGTTATCCCTATGGTGATCAATATTAAGAAAGATGGAAGAATAAGGATTTGTGTGGATTATAGGGAGTTAAATGTTGCATGTGTAATAGACCCTTTCCCACACCGTTTACTAAAGAAATCTTGGAAGGCATTGTAGGGTGTGAGATATACTCTTTCACTGATGGATTCTCTGGGATATGATAGGTGACAATAGCTAAGAAGCATCAAGAGAAGAAAATTTTCACCACTAAGTGGGGAAGCTTTACATACATGTTTATGCCCTTTGGATTAAAGAATGTGTCTGTAGTCTTCTCACACATTGTTATACAAGCATTTCAGGAATTTATTCATAAGTTTCTATAGGTTTATCTGGATGATTGGACAATTTATTGGCTAGTGAAATATCACTGTGATAATTTAAGGCTTATGTTTGAGAGGTGTCGGAAGTTGAGCATCTCTTTAAACATTAAGAAGTTCATTTTTGCTACACCTTTTGGGACTTTGCTAGGACACATTATCTATAAAGAAGGCTTGTTAGTGGATCTTGCTAAGGTTATTGTTATTTTGGACTTAGAGGAGCCCACTAACCAAAGTGAGGTGTGTGGATTCTTGGGGAACACAGGCTACTACAAGAATTTTATTAAAGGATACACTAATATTTTCATGCCCTTAGAAGACCTATTGAAGAGTAAAGGCAAGTTCCATTGGAGTGAAGCGCAACAATGCACGTTTGAGACATTGAAGGAAAGGCTTACTATAACACCTATTCTACACTTTCCTTCATGGACCAAATCCTTTCATGTACATGTGGATGCCTCTAGCATGGCCATTGGTGCGGTATTATCCTAGCCGAGAGAAGGTATTGTTGATCATCCTATTTTTTTTGAAAGCAGGAAATTGACACCAGCGAACAAAACTATACAAATACAGAGCGTGAGGTCTTGTCCATGATCTACATGTTGTATAAGTTTCAACAATAATTGCTAGAAAAATATTTCATTTTCTATACGTGATCACATGACACTTAAGTACATGTTGAACAATCCCATTTTACAAGGGCGCATATGTCATTGGATATTGTTATTTCAGGAATTTGATTTTACAATGGTGGTTAAGCCAGAAAGATCAATTATGGAACAGATAACCTCTCAAGGATTAATTTAGGTGAGGACACACAAAGCAATGAGGACATAATGTCGGATGCACATTTTTTCGATTGAACCGCCCACCCTCTGACTTAGAAGATATTGTTGTCTTTTTGCGAATAGGCATGGTACCTAAAGGAATGAAGAGCATAGAGAAGAAACAACTTGTTATACGTGTTGTACCCTATATGTTGATCAGTGGAGACTTATACAAATGAGGCCAGGATAAAAAATTTCTAGTTTGTACTTTAGCATGAGTGTGAAGCAATTATGGAAGAGGCTCATAGAGTATCACAGGTGGACATTATGCAGCAGATTCCACCACGTGCAAGATTTTATTGGTTGGTTTGTGGTGGGGAACATTGTATAAGGATTGAAAATAATATTATAAGTCATGTGACCATTATTAGGACCTTGGAAAGCCTAGGCATAGAGACGAAGTGCCTTTGAGGCCTATTGCTAGTGCAGAACCTTTTGAGAAGTAGGAAATTGACTTTGTGGGTCCTATTTTCCCACCCACGCGCCTGAATGGATCGTGTTACATTATCACTTGCATAGATTACCTAACAAAGTGGGAAGAAGAAGTACCTACAAATGATTTCACTACGGCAGCTACAACAAAGAAGGTTTTTATGGGAAAACATTATCCGCAGGTATGGATGTCCATTGAGTTTGACAAGTGATAAGAGAACTCATTTTCTTAATGAGACTATCAGGATACTATTGGTAGAATTTATGGTGGCACACCATAAAACAACACCATATCACCCTCAAATGAATGGAACTGTTGATGCCTTCAATAAGATATTGAGCCATACCTTGACTAAAATCTATGATGTTGGAAGGAAAGAATGGGATGATAAAGTCTTTGTTGTACTTTGGGAATACAGGACAACTTACAAGAAGTTGAATAAGGCCACACCCTTTTAGTTGGTGTTTGGCATGGGGGCTATTTTTTCTATGGAATTCATGTTACCTTCTCTCTGTATTATACATGCATGAGGTTTGGATGATGAGAAATCACTTGAGGAATGCATATACAAACTTATGCGGTTGGGCCAAAGGCGCACTATAGCATGATGGAGTCAGAAGATAGAGAAAGCCAGGTAGAAGGCATGACATGATAGACATATTAAGGATAAGAAGCTTAAGGTTGGACAAATGGTTCTTCTTTATGATTCAATTTTTTTGTGCCACCCTAGAAATATTAAAGTGCATTGGTTGGAATCATATATTGTGACTTATATACTTGATTTAGCTCTTGCTAGTTAGAGGCATTGGATGAGACATGGCTGCCCAGTTGTTTCAACGGAGTAGGCTGAAGCCCTACTATAAATAATTTTTCTTGATGTTTATAATAAGGAAGTATTTCCACTTAGATTATATTTCCTTTAATTAAATTCCTTTATATGTGTTTCCTTCATCGTTGTTATGCTTTGTCAATTTAGTTCAGTGTTTTGTGTAGTAAGTGCGCTTACGAGCCAAAAGCTGATTACTATCTATTGGATTCATGTGCAGAGAGGACCAAACATACATTAGTGTGGGGTAATTTTAGGATGATAAAATATATCCTAAGTATGAAAAGTGTAGAAGGATTGAGCATGTGGAAATAGGGTGCATGCGGGGAAAGCGAAGAGTCGGGACTTATCTGCTTTTGCGTTATGAGGCTAATTATGGACATGGAGTGTGGATCATGTTTTGTATGAATACTTGCATAACACGCAAGGCTATTTTGGGAGAATGGAGGATCAATCAACATGCGTAGTTTTTAGGCTATTAATAGGATTAGACTATAGTTATATTATTAGATGATCTATTATTAGTGAGCTTGCATGCTCTTGTATTTATCATGTAAGGGCGCATGGCTATTATTAGCATGTAGTCTATTTTTGAAAGGTGTATGGGAAATGAAAGGAAAGTCCCCACCCCTACAAATATGTATTGATTTTCATGGTTTATGGATCGATGTTGTAGTAGTGTTATGTTGTGATTTTATGATCACGCATAACTATGGTGACTATATTATGTATGTATGAAGCTTTTGTGTTTTACAGCAATTAATATAATGGATCTTTGTGGCTAGATATTGGTGATTGACATGACTGAGCATGGATCTTGTATGGTAAATCTGATTATGGTTCTTGTTTGATTTCTCATACTTGATTAGTTAAAGATCTAGATCTAGTTTATGCACTACAATATATTTAATTATCTGTATGGATCTGGAAATATTTATACAATTAAGATAAATTCTTGAGAAAGCTACCATAAAGAGGGACCTAGTACCCTTGCACACTTTGGGTGAATGCTCACCCGAGGTTGAGTGATGTGTCGACAGTGTGCCTTGGGATTTTGTGGGTAAAACATTTCTACACCCAACAATGAAACCAAAATGTAGTCTTGTTTTCTATACCCAAATGCCTAAGCGCGTTGGCATTTCATCCATTAGAACTAAATGCTCACCCAAACCACGTGAAGCTACCATGTCCCTCTTTTGCACTATCTTGTCAAGATGTTAGAATAAATATTCATAATTACCATTATCAAATCATATGTTCATATGTAAATCATTATAGACATCATAATGAAACATAACAGATCAAATAAGAACTAAGATCAATTGTACCACGTGAACACCATAATTAGATACATCAATTACTAGAATCCATCCACATTGATCCATTCATAACATAAGCATTACATAACATATATGATTACATAAATATAGTATCATAGAGTCATGCATGCAAAACATCGAGTGGCATAACCCTATTACATCACATGTTCCCCTCAACAAAACAATACAACATATATATATATAGGGATGTGGACTCACCCTTCACCACCTATATGTTCTCAAAATAGATTACATGCTCAAAATAGAAAACATGCATGCTTTCCTAACACGCTTAATAATAAACTACCCTAAAGATAAACTCTGCCTTAATCATACTATTATCTTCCATGCATGTGCTACAACTACAAGTTCCTTCTCCAAAAATAGACCTTGCATGGTCGCCATTCTTCATTTCCTTATCTTCTATTTGAGTTGCACATCATTTTATTTTCCTATTTTTAGACTCCTAAAAAGTGGCTAAGTCTTCGGTCAAAATGCAGATCCTGTGCACAATCCCTTATTATCATTCATATGCACTCCTTCTCTCATGTGCACACACTTTAGTCTTCTTTGGTACTTATTCATTTTTCCCCATCTAATAATTCCCAAAATATAATTATCATGTCTTATCAAGATTATTAATAAATTCTTAAGTGCTTTTTGGTAGTATCAATAATTGGATAACAATGTGATTTAAAACGACAAAGAAAGAAAAAATTGACTATCATATTTGATCAAATGGAATATTTTTCAATAAGGCCTACAAGAATCTTCCACTTGTTAAGTTATAGATAAGAATATAAATGCATTTTTCAATATTTTGGGATTAAAAATATAAATCCATGCTTTTGAACATAAAGTACTTAATATTAAAAATATGATACTTGTTTCTAATTGGTTCAAAGTATAAAGTATTGATAATAAGTTAAACCTAATTAACAAAATTGATTGCTCACCTATAATAACTACTAATAATTATGATGTGAGTCATAATATTGAATTACTATAAAATCTCAACCAAAAGTTCTAAATTTAATTTACTTATTTTTCAGAGACCACCTCTAATAATATAAATAATGTGTCATTTATTTTCGTGTAACATCATTTCTAAGCTACAACTTTAGTTTATTATTTCATTCTATAACTATATTGTATTCACTATGCAATTAAATTTTTCCATGCTTGAAAAATATTTATTTTATTGTTGTTCAATTAACTTTTTTAAACTATGGCATAGAGTAATTTCATTCCTAGATTTGTTAAACACGACTCAATCAACAAATCTTTAAATTGTAAACCATCTTAATACTTTCCATATTTTTC
Organism: Taxus wallichiana var. yunnanensis; assembly: GCA_018340775.1. NCBI lineage: Eukaryota > Viridiplantae > Streptophyta > Pinopsida > Cupressales > Taxaceae > Taxus > Taxus wallichiana. Next base: position 210,809,132 of record CM031234.1, on the reverse strand, counting down.
TTGTTTTTTTAATTATTAAAATTGTTCCAAAGGAAATTAATAATTATAATGTTAAGATATGTTGAAGGGTTCTACAAGCAATGTAATTAGATTTTTTTCATGATTTTCACTCATGTGATTCTCGGTTTTTCTCAAATGACTCATAGGAATAGTAATTTTTCATGTTATCAAGTGTTAGGAATTACTAATATAATAGATATTTATGGAAACTCTATGATAATAGTCCCCTTACCTTGTAATTATTATTAATAATATGTGAGCGAAAATGTCATTGAGTTAATGACTAGTGATTTAGGTCATTTAAAAATGACTAAAATCGAGACAATATAAAATAATTATAAATTTTTGTTAACGCTTTTATGTGGGATATGAAATTAGAGATTTAAAATATTTCATAGTTCAAATTGAAATGTACCACCAAAAAAAAAACTTAGAATCGATGTGATCCATCAATCGTGTACCTAATCGTAAGAAGAATTGTTTGGCCGAATTTATTACTTGAATAATCGGCCATAAAATATGGAATATGTGGTTGAAATAAAGATTATTCACTTAGTCTGTTGATGGGAAGTCCATTGAAAGTGAAATGAATTCCATAATGACATTAAAAGAAATTAGAATGTTTACAAAAAGGTAAGACAATGGGACAATAAATATTGTTCGGTACACAACAAGTTTATTACATTATACATGCAAGTGAATGAATTTTGTTCCATTTGTGCCTATGTAACCCTAATATTGGGTTGCACAGGATGTGGTTGGGGGTGGAAATGAAGATGCCTCCATAGATGATGTCTGTGAGGTGCCCTCCAAGGAGAGGCCCCACCCAATACACCCACCGGTCTTTCCAGTCACCGCGACTAAAGCAGAGCCGAAGGAGCGTGCGAGGTTCATGGAGGTGGAGCCACCGGAGGAGGGTCCACCCACAAAGATGATGAACTGATGGTGATGGGTGACACAATCCCCACATCCCCATTCTTCAGGTCGATGTAGTCGCATACACCATGTACACCATTTTGAATGTTATCACAATTCCCTCTCTTGAGATCATGCCCACCACAACACAGTGACTCAAAGGTGTCATGACCCCCTTCATTAACTTCAATAGCAGGCACACCATACTTGACCCAACCAAATGAGCAATCTAGTACAACACACCTCGAACCACGATGAAGTTCCCTCCCAATTCCATCCCGAATGTAATCATAGGTTGACGTGTCTCATAGAGATGTTGGTCGTGATGGAAACCGCCACAAACAATGCCGAGTGTATGAGCTAGTGAAACCATGGCTCGAGAGATGTGTCCACTAAGAGTTTATCTATATTTTTGAAAGTTCAACTTCAGATAAAGAAGAAGAAGATGATGATGAAAAAAGCTATAATGTGCAGTAATAAAATCAAATTAAGTATTTTAAGAGAAGATTAGAGAAGTAAAATTGCATGTCATGGCCGAGCACGCCAAAGATAGACAAAGATCGAAGTGGAGATAAACTCTTCAATGTACGTCTTTACCAACTCCAACTTAAACGCATCCTTGAAACTACTAAATTCTATGCCCAATGCCATTTTCTCCTAATGAACTAAAGAATCCTCTCTCGGAGTTCAAAAGTGAAAGGGTACTTGAAATGTTTCTGTTATATATAATGAAATTAATTGCAACACCTCTCAAAATCAAATGCGAGTAATTAAAATCAGATTTTGGAGCAATCAATGTGTATTCTTTAGTTTTTAGAGATCATGTAATTCTTCTCTCTCCTGCACACTTGTTATCTCCACCGAGATGTGCATTCCCTTACGCACACTCATGGTCTTCCTTGCAGTTCTTGAGATCAATTTCATGTTCAAAGAGTGCTTGAGTTGTGTTCAAGGGTGAATTCTTCAAGTTACAAATTATTTTTGTAAGTTTTCAAGATTCCATGCCCAATGGATGCTTCAAGACCATTGATCTTCATATTTAGCTCGAAAATATCCCTAAAAGTTGCAAAACTATTCTCCAAAATAATGTCTTATCTTTTTGGGAAACTTGTGTAGACACAAAATCATGCAATTTGAGTCATTATTTAGTATCGATCACATACTACTATTTACATGGTTCCTAAGTAAGAAAAGTATTAAGTAACCCATGTTTTTGGCCATTTTCAGTTGTTTTCTATTGCTACTTTTGGTCTTGCACCTTTATTGGCCTAGTTTGTCTCTTCATACATCAGCTTTACCCTTTCGGACTCATGATCCCAGCCAGGACACCGGTGTCGGTGCTCTTGTCCCCTCTAGGTGCCCCAGTCCTCTTTGTATTGTGGTCACACTTTTTGATCCATTCTAGCCATTTGAGCATCTTATATTTTTGGTATTCAACCTTTTCAAGGTTAATTATGAAATTCAAGCAAGGGAATCATATAAATATAAATTTGTGTGATCATAATAAGGGACCAAGCACTAAGTATCTACTATCTCCACCTAAGGTTACATCCATCAAAGGCATCTATAGCTCAATTTGCATCCATCTATCTCCATCACAAAGGAAAAATCCTGGTTCATCTCGCATCAAACTTCATAGGAAGGGAGTCTATTATTTCCATGCACAAATTATTTACATTTTACATGTAGTTACTTGCTCGCTTACTCACAAAGTGCAACTTGCACAAGAGAAACCAGGGCACAATTTTACACACACACACCTAAAACAACATTGGGTTTGAGATGTATTATAGTGCTTAGTGATAAGTCCATCAATTTGGCAGCTGAGGATAGTCTGAACCCTTCGTATGCATCTTTTTTTAGGGTTGTGATGATTTTCTTGAGGTTTTACAGGTGGTTTATCCATTGCATGTTTACAGTGACATCCATCGAATTTTGGCGGCATACATGCGACAAGAAGTGAAGAAGTATAGACACCTAACAACCATACCGAAACTAGCTTCTAACCATTTCTATAGACTAGGGTACCCATAATTCAAACCAGGGGCACCCACGGGTGCCCCTATCCCTCTCTAGGTGCCTCAGTCTAGTCAAATCACTTAGATCTATATTTTCTTATGATCATGTGTGACAAAGATCCCATTCTGTTCAATCGGTATACACTACGACACAACACTATGACATCTTCAAATCAGTGAAGGCTCTCCTAACCCTTTTTACACATTAGGGGTTCATATTTTCATATCTTAGTTGATTAGGTATTATTTCGGATTTTATTTATTCGTTATTTACTGCAAAACTTGCATTAGATTAGGCTATTATATTACATTTTAGCATAATCATTTTGGTGAACTCGACTCGATCTACATATTATTAGGATCCTTGTTGTTTTATCATCATGAGTATCTCAATTAATGACTTCTTGTTTGCTAATCCTGATTTAAGACATAGAGTACAACATCTCCTTGCTACTACTCGCATTCCCATTGATATGCATCCAAATTCTGTCTATAACTCTTTTGTTGATGCATTTTCTCAACATATAGCTTTCCCATCTAACCCTCATGTTGATCTTTCTATTTTTGAAAATGATCCACCCTTACATATCATGATTCACATTTATAATGTGGGCATCAAGTGTACTCTAATTGACAATGGATCTAAACTTAATATTTTTCATATGTCCTTCCTCAAAAATCTTGGTCTTTCTATTGCTAATGTTAGTCCATCATGTCTCTCCCTTCGTGCATATGATAACTCTAATCGACTATGGGTAGGTCACATTATTTTACCTATCATTGTGGAGCCAAAAAATATCAAGACCTTCTTCTTTGTCATTTACTTTCCGCCATATAATCACATTTACTTGGTAAGTTGTGGCTCCATGCCATGCAAGTTGTTTCCTTCATAGTGCATCATTGTGTTAAGTTCCTACATGAGGGTGACAAGTATACTATTATTTGTGACATTCATCGATACAAATATTGCGACCATGATCCAAATACTACACTTCCTATTCCATGAGCTGACACTACTGATGACCCACAACCTATAGATGAGCTACCACATTTACCACCACTTGAAGGTGTTATTTGCATGATAGATTCTATGCCAACTACATCTATGCCTCCCCCTTCTACCACTTCCATGATAGTTTATCGGGGTCCTATCCATATAACGATGTCGCATCCTTTATTCCACCTTCTCATGTACCACCTTCATCAGTACAACCTCCTTTCACATGTACACTTTTCATGAATGATTCTTATTGGGAGCATATTCCATTTGATCCTACTTATGATGACATAGTATGTACACATGATGGTTTGACTCGGCTAGGCTTCAATTTTGAGGATCTTTATCCTCCACCACATTCTTCTCATCTTTATCATGGGTTCATTCACATTACTTTTGCTTATGGTCTATGTGTCTTTCACCTCACTATTGTTCTTGCATGAAGCCATCACTCTTCGCCACTAAAATTAGGAAAATCATGGCTTGATTATAATGGGGGCACGTTAGATCCTCGTCACACTGATATATCATTTCACATGCCCTTTGGTCATGTATTCATCTACAACAGTTCATTTATTGGCTATACGCAGAATCTCACTCATTGGTATGCACATGGATGTCCATTACCACCCTTCACTGATGAGGATTATGCCATGGGTATGTACAATGTATGGCTCAATGGCTCATTACGTGACCAACCGACACTATTACTTATCAATTCTTTGATGTTTATCCATTTGGATTTGACCATGATACCAATGACCTTCTAGATGACATTACATGATCATATCCTACATCATACACACTTGGGAGGAATCATACTTATTTCCCCCCTAATCAACAACACACACTTCTTGACACATGCTAAAGCATCACCACTACCCTATGTCACACTCTTGTGCTTCGGTTCACAATTGATTGTTGAGGGCATCCTATACACATGAACCTAACATATAGCACCATAGACACTACACATCATGCATTTTCACACATCCGACATACATCCTGCATCTTACATCTTACATTTATTATGCATTTACACATCCTATATCATCTACACATCTTGCATACATCCTAAATTACACACTATACATTACACAACACATGAATGATTTCTCCTTACCGCATATGTTACACATATCACACATTTTTACTCATCTACTTATACATGTTGCATTCACTACCCTATGATGCACTCCAGTCTCACAGTCCATACTTGACTATTGAGGGTATACAAATAAAATGGACCTCATCACACTCACACATTCAACCATTCAACTGTCTCTCGTCACAACATTCCTCCATTAGTGATATACATTTTACACTACATCATCACTTCTTCTAGCATCATTTAGTGATATACACGTTAGGCTAAATAATCACTTATCCTATCATCTTTTTGTGATATATGCTTTAGGATACATCATCATACATTCTTACACCTTATCTCTATGTCACATATCATCACTACACATTCATCACATCATGCTACACACAACACATAGTTTGACCATTTCCTAATGATGCACTCTCGTTTACTTTTCATTATTGACTGTTGAAGGGGCATAAACAAATGAACCTTGCTATATATACAACTCCATTCACTCGGGAGGCACACTGATCCTATCATTCACTATGTATTCCATTCCATCTATCCACAACATACGACATATCTTGGTTGCATTTACTCTTTCTTATATTCACTTGTTACATGTTCATCTTATTACACATGCTAGATAGATATCGTGTATGTCATTATCTTTATCATGCACACATGTGTGTTCACTTTCTTTCTAGTTGTGATTGTAGATTCTACAGGTCCATTACACGCAACATGGATGCTTAGCGCAGCACCTATTACCCAGTCCCATAGCGGATCTCGGGCGCATCCACTTTCGTACACTACATGTGCTAGTCTTTCATTTTGTTTCATAACACACTACATTATCATATTATACACGCTTTGACATACTTTTTATCTTTCTATTTTATTACCTTAATTGACCTAATTTCCACCTCACCTAGACACCTCATCCAACCACCTCACCCTAGACCTATTCTTGGCATGTTTCCATAACTAACAATAACTAAGTCTTACTTGCCTTAATGAGCTAAGATTTGGTCTAACCCTAAAATCAATGCCTAAGATTTCTCTAACCACATTCCCACTCATTAGAAGGGAAGCTTCTTTCTTGATCCATGACAACAAAACCAACTTGGCCCAAGAAATTAGAAAGATCTTCCCATTTTAGTAAACCTAGGGAATCCCACCTTAACCGACGCCGGTCATACCTAAACCGACGCTAGTCAAGATGGAACCATCGTCGGTTACCATTTATTCACCTTAGCAACCTTGTTTGAGAGGTTGGCACATTTGAGACCAGAGGAGAATGAGATCAAAGCTGCATGCAAGCAGAACCAACATCTTTTCATGCATCCAAGCATCCAAACCATCATCCAGATAGATCTAGGAGCATTGCACCCACGGTAGCATTCTCAGGAAGCACTACCACAACACCAAACACCATTCCTCCGATCAACCATCACCTCCATCCAGCCATCAAACCTGCATCATAGTAAGTATCTTGTTAACCAACATTCTTCTATTTTCATTCTAGTAGGCTTTTACTTTTGTTATTAGTTTCTACTTGAACTCTCACTTCCCCACCATTTATCTCCATACAAGTTTGATCATTCCTTCACCCACACCATAAAATCACCCATACCTACCGATCCTTAGACATCTCTCTCTGAGTATTTCCAACACCTCCCATACTTACACCCACCACCCTCACTCATCCCGAAATCGGTCTCATTTCAAAATCCCTAAACCATGAAATATTGAGTTATTGAAAATCCCATGAATTAAACATCGCCATTATTAAAAACCATCATTCATCATACAAGACCGACGCTCGGTCTCTATGTTTTATACCTTTCCCAAAAATAGAGCCAAACAACCTCCTACCAATTGACCTAAACAACCCAAAATCAGACCCTAACCAGTCCCCAAGACTCTTGACAGCTTACTACCTCATCCTTCCTTTAGATCCAACTATAACCTAGCCTATTGTGATTGGATTTTCTTATTGTACTTGAATGAGATACCTAAATCATATCAACTACAATAGGAATTTACTTATTTCTCACATTAATTTGTTTTAAACAATGGATTGACAACCATCTAGGAAGTATCACACTTCCTGGAACTAGCATACGCTAGGTAGTCCACTGTCATATATCATTTAACTTCTCTTTTGTGGTCTTGTTTTCTATTACAGTAGTTCCTCCTAGCCAAAAGGAAGCTCTCACAATCGGCATTGGATCGAGAAGTCAGAACGCACATGCAACAACCATCAACCAACCCATTTAATAGGTATTCCTCCTAGCCCATAACCCTATCTATTTTTCATCATTCAAAAAATAAAGAAAATGGTGAAACATTTTGGCACGCTGGGGACCCATCAGGGGTTCTATTGCATTTTCTTCATTTCTAGGTGAAAGTTGTGTGTTTTTTCCTTTAAAAGGCTTACACATTAATTTTTTCCCTAGTAATCCTCTCTTCTTTCTAATTTCTCTAAAAGAAACATTTCTCTTGGTGCATTTAAAAGGAATCATTCTTCTTTCTTGCTTTCTACATTTAGTGAAAGAGCATACCCTCTCCTATTCATCATTTGCTTCATCAAACGTAATATTTTTGATTTGGGCTTAAAATTGGTTGCATTACATTCTGATTTGTTGCATTTAGCTCACATTAAAATGAGGGCAACCTATATGCTTGGAAGTCATGCCCAGCTGATGGTTGACACAAAGAATCATAGAAAGCACATTCTCTCTCTCTCTCTCTCTTTACCAAACTTGCACAAAAATTGAAATATACACATCTTTCTTAAACAACATCTTACCTGGGAACACCTATCCATGATCACATGATCCGATTGGTAGGTACTCCCCACTCATTACCTTATTCAGTCATCATTATCTCAGAGGACATGGCCCGCCCCCCATAACATACCTAAAACCTCTCCTTTTAGATATCCTTCTTCGTAGGAAGCCTTCCTCACCAAAAAATCTATTCTAAAATTCATGAGTCAATTCTTCTAAATAGCATAAGCTCAACACATTAAAAATCACTTGTTAGGTACATGTTTTTAGTGTTTGATTGACGTGCATTTTGAGGTGTGAGGATACGCTTCTCCATTTTTCCATTTTGTTGCCTTACACACTCCACAATCACAGTTGGAGTATTCTAACTTCTTCTGAGTGTGTCAGGACTTCATTGCATCATCTCTAGACCTCTGGGTTGATTATTTATCTCACTAAAATTCATAACAATCCATTTTTCTACATCTTTCCAATTTTCACAATAATCGATATCATCGGTTACCCCTCCGATCGCATCGGTTTTTCTTAACCGACATCGGTTTTCTATTCTTTTGGGTTAAATTGCCTAAAAGAACCCTTATTTCATTTTCTTTGTTGTCAGAGTTCCTGTGAGTCTCTCATACTCTCTCTTTTTGATTTGATAAAAATCATATCAAACTTGTTCATCTAACCATCACCAATATTTTCCTCATTTGATAAAATTGTTCCTATCTCACAGTAACCGACCTCTTGGTTACCCCTTAACTAACATCGGTCATCCTTAACCAATGTGTTACCCTATATTGAACATCAACTGATATATTACCCAAATCTACCTATAAACACCTATTTTCTTCATTCTTTTACTTTCTGTGTCATCTACAGGATACATCATCACCTGATATATATCTCATTCACATGGTGTTGACTCACAATCAAGCTAACGCTCTTACATTTCACACAAGTCATCAACCACTCCCACCTAGTCCTTCACCACCCTCTGTCCTCTATCACCCATGGATCCAACCCTACCTACCACCATTTCCATAGGTGATGAGGAATTTGCATGACTCCTTGATCAGAATCCCATGGCCTTACAGTTCTACCTTTCCCACTCTTCCACCCGACTCCTCAGGTCAGTTGATATATGGCATGCCTGTATCCATCTCTCCTACCCTTATTCCCACTTCTACATCAGCCCCTAATAATGTGGTGTTACCTTCACCTACTTCACCCCCAGTGGTTTCACAACTAGGACCCATACCCACCATGACCACTATGTCTATATATCACTTGCACCTGTAGTATCTATTGTCCCCTCATCGACCACCTAAACCATAACCCCATCCACACCCATTGTCTCACAAATACCCATTACAACACAACCACCCATGGTGTCGTGACCCCCTACTCCATTCCAGAATCTTGTCCTCTCCATCCCACAAACACTACCCCCAATCACTACTAGAGTCACTACGACCATCCCACCTACATACACATACTATCAACAACCCCCTATCTCATCTATCACCCATTCTGGATACATACCCACTATATCGTCGGTCCCCTATTCTCAACCTCCCTATTCAACATCACCATACAATGGAATGCCACCCACATCACAGGTTCAATACCAGCCCCCTTATGCCACAGGAGGAACCCTTCCACCACAACCTACCAATGACCTCATCAAATCAATGATGGAAAGGATGCAGACACTGAAGCATCGGTTTCGGCTCACGTAATTCTCTCACCTATGATGAAATCTGTAATGAGCCCATTCATCCATCCATCCCTATTCACCCATACCCTATACATTGGGAAATGCCAAAATTCAACCATTTCAATAGTAAAGAAGACCCACAACAACATTTGTGGTCTTTCAAACATGGGTGTTACCTGATCACCCATGATGACGCTTTACTCCTACAAACCTTCCCGATGTCCCTGACAGACCTGCCTTGGACTGGTATAGTGGGCTACCAAGACACTCCATCTACTCATTTAATCAAGTAGCCCAAGCCTTCTTAGATCACTTCTCCATCAACATTGTTAAGAAGGTTACCATGACTGATCTTTATTCCACACGACAATATGACGATGATGAGTCTATCACTGACTTTTTCACTCACAGCATAACCTAATTAACTAACTCACATTTCAATTACCTCAAACTAAACTCATAGAGTTGTTTACTTGGCTTGTGCAAGACACATCTCACCAACTCTACAGGTGCAACCTTTCACACTTTTGACGAGGCATTCACCATGGCACGGAAATTGGAAATTCATGCTATCAAAGAGAAGAAAATTCAACTTCATAACAAGAACATCACATTCAAATCAAATGATGCTTCTTCATCTTCAAACCCCAAAACAACTATTCAAAACCCAAAGGATCTTCCAATGTCGTAGTTCTCAAGTTCTCAAGGCTTGGTCCCCTCATCAATCAAACCTAACCAAACCTCCTTCTAATCTCTCTCCCATCCAAGCTTTCCAGTTTAGATGAGAACAACAAAAAGTACACTTCGATAGGAGAATCTTATTCTTCTATTTTGGAAAATCTTGTTAAGGCTGGTGCCATTACCCTTCCACCTATAAAACCACATACTAGTTTTGACCCTTGAGTGACCCATGCCCACGCATGGTATAAGGAACATGAATTTTGTAACTATCATCATGTCAAAGGTCATAGCGACAATAACTACATCACCTTCAAGAATATCATCCAAGAAATGTTAGACAATGGAGATCTAGTCTTGGATAGCCCAAATGCACCCACTAACCAAAACCTACATATCTTCAAGAAGCCATTCCCTAATCATGCCCCATCTTCCAACCAAGCTGGTGACACTTCAAACAATGATAACAATGTCCATGAGGTCCATGCTATTTTTTATGACATACCAGTTGCTTCCCAATTGCCTCATGTTCCTTCCATAGATGAAATCTTAGCCCAGCTCCACTACCTACACAAGAACCATTTCATCTACTCCTCCACCCACAGAGGAACCCCCTTCATTTTCTCCATCACCCATGGAAGAGCCTATAATTAGCACACCACCTTTTTGACCCCCTCAAATTTCGAGCAAATTGTCATCAAGGCACCTCTCCTACTCATAGAGATGCATGTCCACCACCTACACCATCACAAGGAGATTCCACCTCATCTAGCCCATCCTCTCCTCTACCCATGGAGGATCCTATAGAAATACCATTTCCTTTAGATGACCATTCACCATCGGACCTTCAAGATCCCATGATCTACTTTCTTTCTCTCTTACCCACAGAGTCCGAGGCTAGCCATTTCCCTGTCTCAAACACATTTTACGGGAATTACAACTCGATCCACATCATCCCACTTACAACAACACCATTTTCACACTTGGCCAATCACCTGGACTATGTCGATAGAGCCTTACTTTGGGGACACCTTCTACTTCCTATTTCAACACAAATGCAGTTGTCCTCACTGACACCTCCACTATCTATCCAAAAGTGTTTCGAGTGACCAAACCAAACACAACCATGACTATTACAACACCTTCCACATCACCACCCATGGCCCAACTCACACCTCTTCCCATAACCCAACATACATCTACACCCAAACACCTACCCATCCTATATCATCTCCCCTTACCTAAACCTATCACTACCTTAGGGGTCATACCGACAACTAGCCTTACTCACCCACCCATCAAATTAGATTTAGCCACATCTTCCAAAACTAACACTAAACTTACCCCGCCCCTAAAAAGAAGATCCAATCTCCTAGGCCTCATACACCAACCTCACCTACCACACCATTATCACCTTCACCCCTTCCATCCATCCTAGGACCTCACCCTCGACCCTAGCCAAGCAACCCCCATCCACCGTAAACCAAGAACCCAACAACCCATTTCCTCATCACAGACCTCTAATATACCCAAGTGACCCACACAACTTCCACCTCACCCATAACCTTCTTACCACCCATACCTCCACTACCATCCATAACTTCTTCACTACCCATGACACTTTCTTCTCTTTCACTCACACCTCCTACCCAACCTACACCACCCACCTCCACAACACCTCGGTTACCCCCATGGGTAACCCATCCTCTTCCACCATCTATTTTCCTCCACATCTCATACACCCATGTCATCATTTCCCAAAAAGATGCAACCTAAAGCTAAAAATCCTCTACCCTCCAATAAGGTAGTTAAACCAACCAAACCTTCCACCGCTAGCTCTTCTACCATGCCCATACCCAAGCAGATGCAACCAAGACCTAAGACCACTTCACACACCAAACTAGTAAACCAACCCACCCCCCCTCCTGTAAAGCCTCTTCCTCCACAATCAGTTGTACCTACACCCAAACCCACATTCACCTCCCATTGTGATCCACTAGCAGGATCCTACACCAAAATCTTAACCAATCTCCTCAAAACTTTTGTCATCACATTACCACCTCTTAGACCTTACGACCCACTCAAACCCAAACCAAAAGGGTTTGATGAAACCAAAATTTTTGCCTACCATCATGTGCCAGACACGATGTAGAGAACTATAAGGCTTTAAAAACCTCTTTGTCCAATTGTGTCCTCCTCAAAGAAAATTTTGATGATGACGATCTTCTTGATGAGGACCCCATTTCACCTTCACCAATTTCCACATATCTTCTCCCATTACCTACTCAACAGACCAAAATCTCCACCCCCACAACTCTTTGATCCACCCCCGAGATTCGAGATTAACATGGTTCATATAAGAGAGTTGGCCAAACCACCACCAAATGCCAATGCGCCCTACTCATTTCACAAGGATCATATCCCCCACTAGGGTTTTGTCCCTCATGCCACTATACCTTCCATGACACACCCTCTTCATCCACCTCCCCTCATTAACATGATCAACATTTGCCACCCATGCTCAAAAAGACAAGGGCAAGGAAAAAAAATCGCCCATCAACCAACCCTATACCCAACATACCATCCACACCCATACCCAAAGTCACCATTCGAGGTCCTACATATCCTATTTCCGATGGGGTCACACATCACACAATGCTAAAACAACTACACCAATCCCCCTCAAAATGTCTTTATATGACCTCATCCAAACCTCGAGAGTCACATCATCAAGCCCTCATGGAGGTCCTTCAATCTATTGAAGTCTTACCAAATGACCCCACACCCATAGCCTCCATCATTACCCCTCACCACGTAGCCTCTCTCACTAGATCATCACCTTCCTCTACACCTCCACCTACTCACCAAGTGGCCACCCTCAACTTTTCAGATGAAGAGATCACTCCTTCCAGTCCGACGACCCCGACCCCTCTTTTCATCTCCATCTTTATCGATAATATATGCATACGACATGTTATGATCGATGGTGGTGGTGCTAGCATTAACATCATCTCCTCCCATGCATATGACCAAATGTGGATACCTACCAATTACATGCATGGTAACCCGTTATGTTGCACTCCTTCAATGATGCCATGACCTCTACCCTAGGTACCATTGTTCTCCATGTCCGCATGTGGGTCCCCGCACACTATCCCAAAACTTTTCTATGTCCTAGAAGGGGAGTTCCAATATAACTTGCTACTTGGACTGACCTTGATCCATGCCATGGGTTGTGTCCCTTCGACTTTACATCACTACCTCAAATTTGAACACGAGGGACATAATTACACCATCCCTACCGACCCATCACCTTTCAAGACCTATAACATGTTATATCAGCCCAATGATGTGCTTGTACCGGTCAAGGCATCTGCCACTATCACTACTTCACCTTCACCCACAAGCCCATCCACCAAAACTACCACTACCTCTCTACATCTAACCTTGTTATCCCCACTATAGCTATAGCCTCTACCACTTGACGCACATATTTCCCCATCATCTAGCAGCCATCTATCCCCACTACCCACATACCAACTACTTGATCCCTTAGAAGGTGTTTTTCAATGCCTCACTCTGGGGGAATACCACCTATACAATATCGACACCTTCCTCACCCCACAAGAGTATGGGAATCTACATCAACACCCCAACTATGACATCCACATCGGTGATGTTTTTCCTTATGGCCCTCCCCACCTTCACACCAATCTAACATATGGGGGACTTGATATTGCCACCTATAAACCCAAACCTCCATCCCAAGCCCAACCATTTTCATCTGACCTACACTCCCTCACTAACCACCACTTCACTCACACTTTCCTCCACCGGTGCATGCATGGAAAGGATTTGGCTTCAATTTTTATGAACAAGGCCACCATACTATCATTTCCTGTACCTCTCATAAACACAATGACCATAGTGGCATTGGTTTTGATGCTCCACCCTCCAAGAAGGTTCATGTCGACCTTATCCAGATGAGAAATCTTCCCCATCTCATTCACCCACATTACCATCTTCACCCACGAGTCCATAGATCCCAATCTATTCCTCCTAACTTTTTTTTATAAACACCATTTCCTTGGACCACTAACCTATCAACGTGATGATGAGGCTCCCTCTTCTCTCCCATTCCTATATCCTGACATGATCGATGATGATACACCTTCTATTAACATCATTCAATGTCAAGATGATGAGTCCATCCTCACCTACCTTGGTGTGGAAGACTCTTATATTCATCGGTCATTACCCTCTGAGATGCAAACCATGTTGAATGAATCGACCATCAAAATCAACATTAACACTCAAGATGACCCACACATTCTAAAGATCGGCCAATCCTTAGATGCTACTAAACAAGAAGCCTTCACCTCTTTCCTTTGGGACCATAGCAATGCTTTTTCCTGGTCCTATGCCGATATGCCCGTATTGACCCAAAAATCATGGTCCACAATATCATAACCATTCCTATGCCAAACCCATCAAACAAAAGTTGCAAAAAATGCATCCTCACATTGCTCTTTTGGTCAAAGAAGAGCTTCAACACCTTCTCTCTTGGTTTCCTTCATTCTACCCATTGACTATCCCCAATGGATTTCTAACATCATTCCTATCACAAAGGTGACAGGGGACTCCACATCTGCACATGGACTTCCATGACCTCAACCTAGCTTGTCCTAAAGATGACTTTCCCTACCAAGCATTGACCAACTAGTTGATCTCACCACTGCCATGAAATGCTATCACTCATGGATGGTTTCTCGGTTACAATCAAATATTACTAGCTCCAGAAGATCAACACAAGACTTCCTTCATCACCCCTTGGGGACCTTCTACTATCGAGTCATGCCTTTTGGCCTTAAAAATGTCAGTGCTACATACCAATGCACATGCCATGACTTACATCTTCCATGACATCATGCATCACATATTGGAAGATTATGTAGATGATCTTCTTTCCAAATCCAAACATCAAACCAACACCTTCCCATCCTTAAAGTCATCTTTGACCACCTCATCAAGTATTGTGTTCATCTTCAACCAAAGAAGTGTGTCTTTGTGGTACTTTCTAGAAAACTCCTAGGTTTCATCATTTTTTCTTTGTGGCATAGAAGTCGATCCTACTAAAGTCAAGGCTATTCTAGAAATGCCTCCACCCACTAATCTCCATCAACTTTGAAGCCTACAAGGTAAGTTACAATCCATTCATCATTTTATCTCACAACTTTTCTGACCATTGTCAACCATTTCATCATCTTCTCAAGAAAGATGTTTCATTCAAATGGGATGATGAATGCCATAAAGCCTTTGAGGCCTTAAAACAATACCTTCTTCAACCACCAATACTCATTCCTCCTAAAGATGACCAACCCTTTTACCTATATATTTCTACCACTGACCATTCTTTAGGTGCCATGCTTTCTCATCATCATGATGACAACACCAAGAGAAAGTGGTTATTACATAAGTCATACCCTTCTGGACTACAAAACTAGATATACCCACACCAAAAACTCTTCTAGCCTTAGTTTTCATCACCACCAAACTCCACCATTACCTACTCAACCACAAAACCTTCATCATTACTAATACTGACCCATTACACTATATGTATGCCAAACCCTATCAACATCAACGTGTCGCACATGTTGGCTTATGCTTCTTTCTGACCTTGACCTCAATTCATTCATCAAAATTCCATTAAGGGCCAGGATATTTTGCTGACCAACTAGCCGACACACCTATTTCTGGGATCAACCATCTAACTTTGACTTCCCAGATGAGTCTATAGCTACCCTTTCCCTGATGAACCCACTTACCAAATGACACTCTTCTTCGATGGCTCCAAGTGTCAACATGGGGGGGGGGGCTGGTGTTATCCTCATTCCTCTTGAAGGTGAACCTATGCCTTTGTCTTTCAAACTCAATTTTGATTGTACAAACAATATTGGAATACGAAGCACTCATATTGGGTCTCTAGGCCACTTATGCCTTAGATGTTAAGACAATCAATATCTTTGGTGATTCTCAGTTGGTCATAAACCAAGTCAATGGTATATACCAGTGTCGTAATGAGATCCTTCAAAAGTATAAGCATCACATAGATATACTTTTGACCACCTTTGACCATTACACACTTCAAACCACCCCACGTTCTACCAATAAATTTGTGGATACCATGGCCTGCTTGGCTTCTCAGATACCTACTTCACCCACTGACTCTAAAATATTTGTCACCATACAAAGGCTACAATCACCCTCTTATTTACCTCATGAGGTTTACTCCATCGAACCATTTCCCCTGACCCACGTGACCTTTGGTATAAGCAATATGCAGACTATCTTTCCCTTTCCATTTTACCCACTGATCTCACTCGTAATGGACAACGAGCCTTTCTTAAAAGTGTCTCCCATTATGTCATCATGGGTGGTCTTCTTTACAAGTGTGGCTTTGATGACATTCTCTTACGATGCCTTACAAGTTCTGAAATTCCCTACACCATTAAGGAAGTCCACGATGGAATTTTGGAGGTCACTTTAGTGGTTTAGCCATCACAAAATGCATCCTTCACCTAGGCTATTATTGGCCAAACCTAAACCATGATTATTGTGATTATGTCAAACATTGCATGAAATGCCAACAACATGCTAATCTCCATCACACACCTAGTCATGCCTTACAGGTCACACGAGACCTTTGGCCTTTCTCTCAATGGGGTTTGGATCTTGTCGGTGAGATCAACCCCATTCTTCACAACGCCACCAATGGATCATAACCACTACCGAATATTACACTAAATGGGTAGAAGCCATTCCCTCATTTCTACAAAAGCTGAAGAAGATATGTGAATTCATCAACCATCACATCATTTTTCATTTTGGTGTTCCTCACCACCTTATCACTGATAATGGAAAAAATTCAAAAACAAAACCCTACGCAAACTATGTGATGCTTTTGGCATCCAACTCAGTTTCTCATCACCTTATTACCCACAAACCAATGGTCAAGCCAAATCAACCAATAAAACCTTGAACAAAATTCTTATGAAGGTAGTCAATGATACTGGGAAAGATTGGCATACACACATCCCTTTCACCTTGTGGGCTTATCGTACTAGTATTCACACTTCGACTACTTCACCACACCCTTTTCTCTAGTCTATGGTACCGAGGTTGTCTTACCTCTCAAAGTCCAGATTCCATCTCTCCACATCTCACTACAAGACATGCTCAATGATGATGAATTTCACCAAGATCATTTGGCACAACTTGAGTTATTAGATGAACATCATCTCAATGCTCTTGACCATCTCCAAATTTACCAAAAGCGTATCAAACGTGCATATGAAAAACACGTTCACGAATGAACCTTCCAGGTCGGTGACCTCATCCTAAAAGAAAATCAACATGTAACTAAAGAAGAGAAAAGTAAACGGGGAAAATTTTCTCCTAATTGGCTTGGACCCTATATCGTTACCCATGCCTATGGATCAGGTGCTTATCATTTGTCTTCACTCAAGGTAAACCCAAACCTGAGCCCCTTAATGCCTTGCATCTTCACCATTTTATTGTTGATATCAAGTCCTATATCACTTTTTATCAGTTGATCACTCATCCCTTGAGCATTGTTCACCTTCCATATTACCCATTTTGAGGATCCATGACTAAAAAAGAATCATGTGATTCCCATCACCTTTTAGCCTTATCTTCAATATGAGTACCACATGGCTCTACTCATAGCATGATTCTCATGGATACTTTTCATCTTCTTCAAGATGGAATCCCATGGTCATTCATCACTCAAAACCACCTCTTTCATAGTTAATCTTTGTGTGCTATGGTCTTGTCTTCTAAACAAGAACCTAATCTTCCTCTATAGTCTTGTCCATGACTTAAACGTCCAAAAAAAAAAAGGGATACAACTCCTTGAGTCAAACTTCCAGAAAAGATGACTCCCTCAAAAGGGACATCTCTTCACTCTAATTCCACCACTATAAATAGACTACTCCCTTGAAGGACAACTATATCAAGTTCATTACAAAATGTAATAAATATCCAAAGCTTCCCACATCGATCAGCTTCACGAAGACCTCAAGGAGATAATATACTCATCCCATATAGACTTCCCGCATCGATCAGTCTATTAAAAAAAAAAAAAAAAATGAAGAAAAAAAGATGAAATTTTTTCATGGACTTGCCTATTCTTGATCCTGGGTTTCTTGTTCCAAAAGACACGTTGTCGTACACTAAGTTACGCTAAACCACCCATTCTCACCTCCTTGCCTTTTTTCCTAATTTCCTCTTACTCAAGGGACTTTCCACAAACGTGACATTTCGTGATTATGTGACTTTCTTCACCCTTAGAATGGTCCATTATGCAATGCCTTTAGGGTCTTACATTCATAAGCCCCTCTTAGGTATGGTCGACTCATTAGGGTTCTTATCAATTAAGTGCTCTTTTACCACCTCTTACCATTCACCTTCCTCATTTCTTATTGATTATCCTATACAGACCAGATCATCGACACTTATATTTAACTCAACCATACTAACCATAACCATGCACTCCTAAACTCAACCATGCCTATGACCTAAACTCAACCATGCCTAAACTTCAATCATGCCTATGACCTACATTCAACAATGCCTAACACTTCATTCTTCTACTTCATCATAATCTTCCCTAGCTTATGGGAGAACTACATCGGCCTGAGGTCCCTTTTCACCGGACTATGTAGGCAACACTCCGAGGGCATGGGGCCCTTGGAGGTTAGCTCAGCCACTCTCTACCCTGACCCATTCCCCTTTTCCATTCCTATTCACATTCTACCCTAGTTAGTTTCCTTTTCTATATCAATAACTAGAAATTAAACCAAACAAACACCAATTAACAAACATCACTATCAACCATTTTTCCACACATCATCATAATGTTCACCAATTTCCACAATTCACAAATATTCAAAATTTCAAACATAACATGCATATCCATCATCATTTGTTTTTTTTGTTACAATAACGTGGAACTTAAATCCAAACCAAAACTTGACTCCACCCCCTAAACCACTCCAACCATGCCTAAACTAACTCCACTCCATGCCTAAACTAACCTAACTCCATGCCTAACTACTCCTCCTATCCATGCCTAACTCGACTCCATCATGCCTAAACCAACCTACTCATCCATCCTAATGCCTAACTAACTCCAACCATGCCTAACCTAACCTCTAACTCCATCCATGCCTATGATGACCTCTCAACCATGCCTATGCCTACAACTCCATCCATGCCTATGACCATGCTCATGCCATGCCTATCCACCTATCCATCCATGCCTATGACCTATCTATCACCTATCACTTACATCATCACATGTACATCATCATATCAACATATATCATCATGTAATCACATCATACATCATCATCATATATATATATATATCATCAACATCTCTACATATCTATATAAATATCTCAATATATATCAATATCAAATATCTCTCAATCTCTCACATCATCTATATATCATCAAGCATATCATATATAAAAAATCATCAAAATCATCATATATCAGGCAAATATATCATATACAAAAATCATCATATAGGCATATCATATACAAAAATCATCGAAACATAGGCCGGTCCATATCATAGATAATCCTATACTATCCAAAATGGTGATATCCCTCACCTACCCTCTCGATCTCTCTCTCGAGTCTCTCCCCCGACTCCTCTCCGCCACTCCCTGTGTGGTGCCCCGCACCCACCTCACCACCTTCTGTGGGCCTCATCTAGCAGTCGATGGCCCCTCACCTAGATCTAGCCTCCATACACTGTGGCCTCACCCTTTGCTCCTACCTCTGGGCTCACCACCCCCTTGTGCTCTCCACACTGTGAGTGTGGGATCGGTCCTCTCACTCGAGGCCTGTTGTGCTCGGTACTCCATATGAAGGGACATCTATCCCTACTACTACCAAATGATCCTAATAATACCTCACCTCACCTAGGTCCCTGAATCTCACCATGGGCACTATCTGAGGAGGTGCCATGGGTCTCACCGCAACCTATGTACTCTTCCTTATCAATAAGGGTCTCTGACCCTATACCTATACTTATACCATGGGGACCTATCCCTATCCCCGCCTTCTCCTACTACTGCTGTGCTGTTGTGTGTTGCCTGCCTACGTAGCAATCTAGGCCTGTAAGGCCACAATTTGTGCATGTGCAGTGGCCAACTGACCTTCTAAAACCCTGTCACCTGTGCCTGATAGGGTGGCCACCTACTCCCCATCTCTGGCCCCACCCTCTGTGGGTACCTACCTACCCCTATAATGTTGTGACTGGGCCTGAAGGGCCACCACCTATGCCTATAACATGGCCACCTCTTCCTGTGACCCCATCAGTTGTCCCTATAAACCTATAACCTAGCCCTATAAGGTGGCCACCTATCCCTATAACATGTCCCTCTGGACTATGAGGGTGGCCACATCTCTTGTCCTGGTCTGGGTGGCACTACTCTCATAGTGAGCTACCCACCACTATCTGATATATCTATCAGTGCACCCAACATCATCAATGTGTCGGTCCACTGGTGCCTCCTCCTACCCTGTCAGCATGGTAGGTCATGGAGGGGACATCAGCCTCTCCACATCATCCCTCCTATACTATGGGAAGGGAGGTGGTACATCCTATAATAGCCCAAACTACCATCTGACCCTATCTATGGGTATCATCTCATGCTCTCTCCATGATGCCCCTCTATCCATCAAACCAGCTGCAACTCATCTAACTCCATGGCCATCTACCCATATGATGGAAAACCCACATAGGGCCTCCAAATAATGTCCACACTGACAACCCTCTAGAAAATGCACTGTAATAGGCTACATCATGTGTAGCCCTCGACAGCTCTCAAGCACTGCTGCTCCAAAGAATCGGCACCCAGCACACTAAACCCACTCAAACAAAACCTAGCTCAAATGCATCATCCTGGGCATACCTAGTGGCCTCACACATACAATGTGCTCATATGCCCAACAGTGGAGAAGAAAGGTGCAACATAGGCTGAACCACCATAATCTCCTATATGCCCACAACTCCTCTATAACTACACCAAGTATGTGGTGCCCCAAGAAAATCGGGTCCTCTCCTCCATCATGTCATGGAGGACCCCCATCAATGCCCATGGGAATCTCCCACCCTCTACATCTGGTAGTGCAAAACAAACATACTACCTCCATAATCAAAACTACTAGCCTCATCTCCTCTGGATGGGCTATGCATACATCTCACCATAGCTCAGAATGGCACTATGGAACCTCATCTCTACCATACCCTCACCAAAAATTGTCAACATCAACTCCTCGAGGCCTCCAGGAGATAGAATACACATGTTTCCCACTATCGTAGGCACAGGATCCGATAGACATCCTCTCTGGGTGTGTCACTCACCCATCGGAAAATGGAATGTGTTGGTCATTGCATCCCATCTATCGATGAGTGTGACCATAAGGCTAGGCTCCCATACTATATGCCTGTAACATCTCATGCCTATCAAGTCAACATCCATCACATGCCTCCACTCATCGGGTGACACACTCATCGTACCGACAAATAATAAAGGAGGTACACATCCTCATCCATAGCTTCTCTCTTACATCCACCACATTACAAACATTATTCAACTTTCCTTTAACCAACATTTCCCTCCACCCCCACCTAACCCCCTACAAACCTAAACCCAAACCCATAACCCCCCTAAACCCTACAACCCTAAAACCCAACCTCACCCCCAAACCCTAAACCCTAACCCCAAACCTAAAACCCTCCCTAAACCCTAAACCCCCTAAACCCCTAAACCCTAACCCCAAACCCCAAAACCCCTAAACCCCAAACCTAAAACCCTTAAACCCTAAAACCTAAACCCAAACCCTAAACCCTAACCCCTAAACCTAAAACCCTTCAACCTAAACCCCAACCCTAACCCTAAACCCTAACAAACCTACACCCTAAATTCACTAACTCAATGGTTCGGGTCACTCTTGACCGACACTGGTCCATGCTAAACTAACATCGGTTCTTCATCTCGACCGATGTCGTGTATATACCGATGTCACCGACGTCGACATACCTCGACCACGATACCTGGTCATCATTTACACATTACCCAAACCCAAACCCCCAATTTTCTTCCCATTTCTCCCCATTTCTCCTAGACACCTACCCAAACTTCCCCAAATCCCTCCCCAACCCTATTCAACCTACTTATGCCTTTTCCCACCCCTCTCTCTCACCCATTTTAACCACCAAATTTAAAATTCTCTACCCTACCCACACCCCCCGACCCATATTCCCTTCTACATTTAACAACAATACATAGAAAATCTTAGCTCTTACCTCATCTCGATCATCACCTCCATGGTGGCACATCTAGACCACTATGTTGGTGGTCCACCCAACCCCTCTCCTACCTCCACCATGTAACACCTCTACCTCCAACCTCTCCACCAATCCACTCACTTTTCCTGATCTCATGGGCCCATCTACCTGACTCCTCTCCCCACCCGATCTCTCCACCTCACCTCAGTATGGTCCCACATACTTCTCTCATGAAAAAACACAACTCATTCAGTGAACTCTTTCATTTTCCAAAAGTCAAAAATGTACAAATGAATCCATATTATATGGATTTTTCCTTTTTATATACCCACATCGACCTGACCGACATCGGTTATACCTAGACCGACATCGGTCCTGTGCCCTAGCAAACCATGGTCAGTTGTACCTAAACCGACATCGGTCTTGTGCCCTAACAAACCATGATCGGTTTACCTAGACATGTCACTCGTTAAGTATGACCGGCATCGGTTACCTGTCATACTCTTCAATACCCTTTCCCCATTTCCACAACATTTACCCTTCCCCGCCACCGTTTGACCTTACCCACCCTTATCACAACCTACCTCCAAGCCTACATTACCTATCCTTGTCCTTAATTACATTTAGGGACTTGTTATTTTACCCATACCTCATCCCTACCCATGTCATGACCTAGCTACTGGACCCAAAACATTGTTAGTGACTTGTGAACTCATGTGCTCACTATATACCTTATGACACTATTACCCATGTTGTTTGACCTAATGACCTTACCTTTCCTATTTCCATGTTTTTTTATCCTAACCCAACCTTTGGTGTACTAGAACATACCTAAACATTCCCTTGCACCTGACCTACATTGTGTTTCCACACCATATCCTATGCCTTGGATACCAGAATCACTTCAACCTTGTTCGATAAACCTATCGACCTTGGATGATGTAGAGTTTGCAAGCTCTTCAACCTGGAACCATGTCACAATTTATAACGTGTGTGCATGTGTTTGACTGCCACTACCTTTGACCCTAGCCCATTTACTTGTTTTCCTATTTTTGACCTCTACCCTTTCCCACATTCACCCACATCTACGCTCCTTTTCACCACATCCACCTTTTATCAAACCACTCACCACTTCCATCTTCCACCTCACCAGTTCCTAGTTTGAGGGGGATCACCTTCACCCACACATGGGGCACCCACTTCTTATTTTTGTCAGCATCACTTACCAATACAAGCTACGTGACAAAAAAGGGGAAAATGTAGACACCTAAATTTGGTTACATTCCCCTTAGCCCCTGATCGATAACCAACTTAAACATGGGCACCTAACCATGGCCCCCTTTCACCCCACATTAATAATTAATTTAATTATTTTAATTAAATTAAATACCCATCCTCACAATATCCATTATTTTATTACCTTAATTGACCTAATTTCCACCTCACCTAGACACCTCATCTAGCCACCTCACCCTAGACCTATTCTTGGCATGTTTCCATAACTAACAATAACTAAGTCTTACTTGCCTTAATGAGCTAAGATTTGGTCTAACCCTAAAATCAATGCCTAAGATTTCTCTAACCACATTCCCACTCATTAGAAGGGAAGCTTCCATTCTGATCCGTGACAACAAACCAACTTGGCCCAAGAAATTAGAAAGATCTACCCATTTTAGTAAACCTAGGGAATCCCACCTTAACCGACGTCAGTCATACCTAAACCGACGTCGGTCAAGACAAAACCATCATCGGTTACCATTTATTCACCTTAGAAACCTTGTTTGAGAGGTTGGCACATTCGAGACCAGAGGAGAACGAGATCAGAGCTGCATGCAAGTAGAACCAACATCTTTCCATGTATCCAGGCATCTAGAACCATCATCCAGAGACAGATCTAGGAGCATTGCACCCATGGTAGCATTCCGGGAAGCACTACCACACACCAAACACCATTCCTCCGATCAACCATCACCTCCATCCATCCATCGAACCTACATCACAGTAAGTATCTTGTTAACCAACATTCTTCTATTTTCATTCTAGTAGGCTTTGTTACTTCCATTATTAGTTTCTACTTGAACTCTCACTTCCCCACCATTTATCTCCATACAAGTTTGATCATTCCTTCACCCACACCATAAAATCACCCATACCTAACCATTAGACATCTCTGAGTATTTCCAACACCTCCCCAGACTTACACCCACTCCTCACCATCCCCAATCAGTCTTAGACAAATCCCTAAACCATGAAATATTGAGTTATTGAAAATCCACAGTAACCATCATCGGTTATTACTAAACCATCATCGGTCATACAAGACCGATGCTGGTCTCTGTTTTATACCTTTCCCAAAAATAGAGCCAAACAACCTCCTACCAATTGACCTAAACAACCTGAAATCAAACCTTCCACTACTAGATCCCAAATACCTTTTCTCGATTACAGCCTACTTTGTGACCTCTCATCCTTTAGATCCAACTATAACCTAGCCTCATTATGATTGGATTTTCTATCATATTTATTTATCATTTAAATTCTCTTTTGGTCTTGTTTTCTATTACAGTAGTTCCTCCTAGCCAAAAGGAATCTCTCACAATCGGCACTAGATCGAGAAGTCGAATGTGTGCAACAACCATCAACCAACCATTTAACATATTCCTCCTAGCCCATGTAAAGAAAACCACATATACTTGTCTATTATGATCCTTTTCTACACTCTTTACTCTTTACGGATCAAGTGCAAATGTTCCTTTTTCACATATTTTTGGCATTTCCTTTTACATGCTTTTTATACATATACATGTGTATTTTACTACTTGATTTTCTTCTCTTTTTGCAGGTATGTTTGTATGAGAAGCAAACAATCAACATCATCAACAACAACATCAAACATATCGACATCAATAATAAGCACATCACACATATCTGCATTTACACACGCGCACTTTTTCCCAAGGTTCATTTTCATTACCTTTTTACATTTTGGCATCTTTAGTCTCCAAGTTCTATCTTTTTATCACTTCATGCTTTGTCTAGTTCCTCGACACACTTTCTACATCAATCTACACGGATATAAGGTACACATCTCTATCTACTTTATGTTACTAAGAATTTTTCTCACCAAGATAAAGTGGGGTAAGTGTAGACACAAAATCACACACTTTGAGTAATTATTTAGTATTGATCACATATTACTATTTACATGGTTCCTAAGTAATAAAACTACTAATCAACCCATGTTTTTAGCCATTTTTTGTTGCTTTACATTGTTACTTTTGGTCTTGCACCTTTATTTTCCCATTCCATATTTTTATACTTCATTTTTACCATTTCTGGACTTGGGTGCCAAGCCAGGAGCCCCAGTCATCTTTGTACTTTGGTCACTTTTTGGGTCCATTCTAGCCGTTTGAGAATCTTATATTTTTGGTAGTCATCCTTTTCGGGGTTGATTAAAAAATTCAAGCAAGGAAGTCATATCAATATGAAGTTATGTGATCATAATAAGGGACCAAACACTAAGTGTCTACTATCTCCATCTAAGGTTGCATCCATAAAAGTTATATATAGCTTCATTTGCATCCATCTAGCTCCATCACAAGGGACAAAGGATGGTTCATCTTGCATCACACTTCATAGGAGGGGAGTCTATTGTTTCCATGCACACATTATTTACATTTTACATTTAGTTACTTTCTCACTACTCACAAAGTGTGACTGGCACAAGAGCAACCTAGGGCACAATTTCAGCGCGCGCGTGCGTGCACACACACACACACACACACACACACACACACACACACACACACACACACACACACACACACACACACACACACACACACACACACCTAGAACTACATTGGGTCTAAGATGTAGTGCAACACTCAATGATAAGTCCATTAATTTGGTAGCTGAGGATATTTTGACCCTTCATATGCATCTTTATTTTTAGGGTTTTAAAGCTTTGCTTGAGTTTTTACAGTGATTTATCCATTGCAATTTTTCATCGAATTTCAAAGACATACACACGACAAGAAGCAAATAAATGTATACACCTAACAACCATATCGGAACTAGGTTTTGACCATTTCACTAGACCAAGGCCCCTAGAACTCGACTAGGGTGCCCACAGTGCCCTTATCCCTCTCCAGTGCTCCACCAATAAAATCACTCATATCTACATTTTATCAAGCTCTTGTGTGACAGTGTCCCATTCTGTTTAACCAATATCCACTGGGACATAGTCTTGTGACCTCTTCAAATAAGCTAAGGCTCTCCTAACCCTCTTTGTACATTAGGGTTTCATAGTTTCATATTTTAGTTACTTGGGACTTGGGTATTATTCATTATTTTATTAATTAGTTATTTATGCAAACTTCCTTTATTTATTAGTTATTTAGCATAATCAACTTGCAGTCTCATTTGGCTTTATCATCATGCTTTGAAGTTGTATGGGTTTTTTATCTTCTCCTTGAAATTTTGGAGTAGTTTCCATGGTTGCAATTCCTCACAAACGTGCTTATGTGTTTTCCTTTCTTGTTCTTAGATCGCTTTCTTTCATCTATGCATGTTTTTTTTGCAAGGCATTCATCCTTTTCCTTGCATATTTATTATTTTTATTCCTTTGCACACTTGTCTCTTTCACCCCGAGAACTGTGCATTCTCTCGCAGGCCCGTGGATTCCTTGCATATCTAAAATATTTCATGATTTTCCATTGTGTGCCTCTCCTTGCACACCTTCCTTTATGATCCAAACTTCCACGCACTCATTCTCAGCCCCCGAGATTTCCTTACATCCTTGCAAGTCTTATTTCGTTTCCTTATTAACACTTATAGGCCTTCCTTATGACCATTATTTTATTTACACAATCTCTTTCACACATACCTTCCCTTATGCACCTTCCCTTGCTTCCTAGTATGCGCACACACATGCTTTTCCCATCTAACCTCTCATGCTTTTCTTTAGTGGATCTTCCAGCCTCGAGACATTTACATGCTCCCGTGAGCATGTACTCCTTTCCCCAATCCCCACACATTCCCTCACATGTACTTGTGTGCTTCCTTCACATCTTTACATGCTCTTGTGAGAATGTATTTCTTTCCATGAACCCCACCGCTTCTCCTTACGCACTTGCAGGCTTGTTTTGCATGTTTGTAAGCCTTGCCAACATGCATTCTTCTTCCCAACTCCTACATAAAAATATGATCCAATCTCATAGCGAATGAGGACATGACATGTGGTGGAAATAGGTACCTATTTTCAAACTTCAAATACCCGCAACAAATCAAAGGATGTCACATGTCAATGATATCACCTTGTACTACAAATCTTCATTTATCCATATATATTGACTCGAACTCTAAATCAAGCGCAGCTTGGTCTTGTTGAAGAGGTCTCGGGAGGTGCTACAATTTGCATTCAATAAAATCAAATTTTGGTGAGATTTGGTGGGTGAAAAGGGAAAATGTGATTCATGCCATTAATGTGTAGCTACAGTGTAACTTAACCACCCGGATTTAATAAATCATGGTCTCTTTCCTTCTTTTACAAGAAAGTTGACATGGGGAAATTGGTTGACAGAGTTCCCATGTTGTTTTGTAGTGATTTAATGCATCTTCTTAAGCGGTTACACCTTGAATCAAAGTTTCCCTCCTCCTCTCTCTCTCTCTCTTATTTTTATATATATTGTAAAATGATGCTCTTTTGTAAAGGTTGGACCCTCTTGGAATACAAGGGCATTATTCAAAGTAGTGCATTAGTGTTTTGAGTTATAGCCTTAGACATTGACCTCTGCAAGGTAATTTTTTCCTCCTTCCTCTGTTGTAATGGAATGCACATCCTCTTGAAGTAATAAAATTCATGTTTTTGGTTAGTCTCATCCCTAGCCTGTGTTTTTTTATTTTTCTTTCATTTTCTATTGTGGTGTGCATGTTTTATCTCTTTGTAGGATCTATTTTTGTTTTGCTCCATGAAAATGGAAGCTTTAATGTTGTTTTGGACTATGGCACTCATGTATGCTCTCTCCTCCTTCAATTTTATCCCATTTTCACTCATATAAGAGTGTATTTCCCCCTTTTTGGTGGTATCACTTCTATTAGCTTAGGATTTCCCCTTTCATGCATCTCTCTTCCCCTGTCCTTGTATTATTAAATTAGGATTAGATAGTTTTTTTTTTATTATTGGCAAATAGTTTTTTGAAAGGGACTATACCCTTGAGTACAAGAGAGGGCCTAGGAGCCAGAATAGAAGTGAAAATCAGAGAAAAAAGGATCAGAATCCAAGTATGACAATGAAGCCCAAAGTAGCCAAAAAATAGCTACCCAAACAGGACAAAACAACAAAAACCCTACACAAAAGCAGCAAAGAAACCGCAAAAATAGCAAAAGAGCAACTAAAGCACCTACAACTACTTCTTGGCAGCTTTGTCGATGCTGGTTTTGATGTTCTTCCAGGATCTGAACATTCCCAGAGTTGTCATGTGGGCAGCGTCAGTCTTATCCAGCGATCAATGGTCCTTTTACTTTCTTTATCATTGCCCCAAAGTGTTGCCAGAACCCCGCTGAGATTGGAGACACTTCTGACATGTTGCTCAATGAATTCCTCAATCGCACTAAAAATGGCCATATTGTAGTCATGACAAGTTTTGGCCTTCCCTAAATGGGAGTCTAAGGAGTTCAACTTCTTGTAGATATCTTCAACTGGGTCATTATCGATATCCACCTCCTCCTCCTTCTTCCTCTTACCTTTCTGTTTTTCCAAGTTCTTAACCTCATCCTTCAACAGCTTTATCTCATCTTCTAAGGCATCCAGCATTTTTGTAGAGCTCTCCATATGCACATCTCGGGGACTAGCACTGCTAATATTCAGGAGGTCATGTGCAATTTCAATTTCATGAGGGCCCTTCCCCATAGCAAGAGTATCGAGGTTAAGCCTTCTAGAAGCCCTGGTGACTATTCTGGCCGAGGTGGAAGAGAGGTGGGGCGGGAGCAGCAGAGAAGGGGAATGGAAAATGAAGCCCTGACACGGCGGGGGGGTGACAAATAGCGGTGGCAGGGAGAGTTGAGAAATGGGGCTAGTAGCAGCAGAACCCGGCATAGGGGGAACAAAGCTAGGAGAGGAAGGGAGACCAGGATACCTAAGAAGACAAAATTTATGCAGCAGCAAAATAAGCCCCTGGTGTAAAGGAACTGCCCGGTATGCTTTTGAAACTCCAAAATGGAGCGCTCAAGAGAGTTCGAGAAATAATGGGGTAAACAAACCCAGCCGATTCCTACGGAAGTGGTTGAGAAAGATAAGGTTCTTAGCAGGTACAAGAACAGATACTTACATTTACTTCCTTTGGAGTATTTTTAGGATTAGAAATAGGTAAAGGAACATTATCTATAGGTCTATCTCAAGATCAAGTCCCATAACTTGAGATAGTCCCATGTTGCCTCAAATCCTGGATCTTCATGATTCGGACGTGGGTGAAATTTTGAGCTCCAATAGTCATTTTATTCATTTGACAACAATCACTTTTTTCAATCACATTTTAATCAATCTTAATTACTAATCTTGTGCCCCTCTTGGTGTACGATCCTTCTCATATTTTAAGATTGATTTTGGGTATTTTTATGGCCCCTCCTCATCATGTTGTTGACATTAAGCTCCTCTATATTTTTAAGTTATTGTGCACAAGACTTTGATCAAACATGTTCTTCTTGATAGTGAATCGCCTTGAATATTTGCAAAGATCTCTTTCCTTTGTGATTTTGGTGCCTCTATTGCACATATTTTTTCTCGCCATTATGTATCCAAAATTTTTATGGTATCTCTCTCAAAACCTTGGGTTATATCACTAAATTCCAATCATAGTATTAGATTGAGAACCTTTGATACTAATTTTTATGTGCTCCCAATGACCCTCCCTTTAATATTATTCTTGTGAAATATTGGTTACATGATACACACCTCACCTTATCACATGTTGATCCACATAGTTCTCGTTAAGGCTCTACTCATATTTACAATTAGGACATTATACAAGATATCCTTGATGCACATCATTTTGATTGGGATATCCCTTCTTCCTCTCCAAATATTATTTCAAATACTTGCGTACAAAATTTGGTTACAACTGATGCATGTGTCCCTTCCCTTCCTCCTCCAACTAATATGAGGCTATTGTTTTTTCTCTCTTTTTGCAACATTATGTATTAGCTACTTGTGAAAAAAATGTGTTTTGGGACATTCACAACTACAACATATAAAAACTGTCCCCTTCAAATTATCATTTGAATATTGATTGACATCAATTAGATTTATTGTAAAACTCCCACCGTGAGAAAATATAAGAGGATTTTGGATAAGGTTTTGAAGCATATGTTTGCAGCCACAATACTATGACCCACAAGATTTCTTTGTGCTTTAATATAATCACTTATTTTTAAAATTTTCTTAACTTTTAGGACATGTCTACTAGATTTACTATTGTCATATGAAGTGTAAATATCTATATCAAGTTTTTCATCATGAAAGGGTTGGTTGAATAGATGCCCTTCTCAATGAAATTTTGATCGCCCTTTAAATTTAATCCCATCTAAAAGATATAGGGTAAATAGAATGATAAGAAAATAGAATTCAAATTTAAAAAATAAACAAAAGCCTATTCTATTGAACAACACCAAAGAGCCTCTTTTTAGAAGGGATCAAAATTAATCCATAACTAAGCAAGAATATAAATGTGACGAACCTTGAAAAATGAATTGATACATATAATCAAAATACCCAACTCTAAAGTAGTCAAAGAAAACAATTTTGTACATGCTTATGGGTATTGTAGGAATGATATCATTACAACAAAAATTAAATTATAAACATCATCTCGAGCATAGATGCAAAGAGCCATATTTACCTATTAGAACATAAAAACAGGCCTTGAAATATGCATAGTTCATCTATACACAATAACAATGATAAGATGAAAGATAAACTCTTATATGGTGTTGAAATGTCATGTAGAAAGCGAAACCCACCTTCAACAATCTGAGAAGATAAAACATGACAACCGAGAACATTATTTAGGCAACAACCCAAGTGGAACTTGATGTATTGAGTTGTATTAAAATGAAATTACTAGGCGAATAAAAAAATCAAATCTTATTGTAGATAATTGTGTATGAGGTGTCTTTTGGTCACATTTTTAATTTATTCCCAAAATATAATTAACATGTCACAAATTAAGATTATTAATATATTCTTAAGTGTGTTTTGGTAGTATCAATATTTGAATTGTTTATTTACTTATTTTGCATGCGACCACCTCTAATAATATAAATAATGTGTCATTTATTTTCATGTACCATCAAAGCTATAACTTTAATTTATTGTTTCATCTTAGAAATTCTATCTCTAAATTGTATTCACTATGCAATTAAATTTTTCCATGCTTATATATATGTATTTTATTGTTGTTCATTTATTTTTTTTAAACTATGACATAGAGTAATTTCATTTCTAGATTTGTTAAATAGTGAATCAATCAACCAAACTTTTATTA
This sequence comes from Taxus wallichiana var. yunnanensis, assembly GCA_018340775.1. NCBI lineage: Eukaryota > Viridiplantae > Streptophyta > Pinopsida > Cupressales > Taxaceae > Taxus > Taxus wallichiana. The sequence goes on along the minus strand of CM031234.1, from coordinate 210,777,004 downwards.
TAAACCATCTTAATATTTTCTATCTCTAGGGTTCATTTTAAGAAGCAATTGGTAAAATGGAGGTGGAAAATCCCCGATGAATATACGTGGATCCACTTTCGCATAAAGGTGAATTTTCCATTTTTTAGAACTAATTTTTTTCCTGCAATTATTTTGAGGGAGAGCGACTGCATAGTGCACAAATGGGAAAAAGTCTACAGACGCTGACACCTTGCACTTTGCCACGCATCAACAAGGCTTGTTGACGCATGACAATAAGGCTTTGTTGTCATGCGTCAAAAATCCTTGTTGACGTGTGACACAAGGCCTTGAGGCTCATGTCGTGTAGTCATTTTTACACCCACCAAAGAACAAGGGAATCCCATGCGCGTCGACCTATCGGCCGGCCAAGGGCATCACTACCACGTAAGGCACGCGCGACACCAAGTCTCTTTTTTATGTGAGTTAAGAGGGAAACCATCATCTATGTCATGAACTTAATGAATAAAGGTGGAAATGAGACATACAATCATCATAGGGCTTAGAACGGCCTCTAGAAAAATGTATTCATTCCAAATAGAAGGTACTTACAGATAATAGATAGAACTACAACAAAAAGGAAAATACATAAGGATTTACATCTATTCCATAACATCCATGAACAAAAATGAAAAGATATAGATATGAACCAAATCAATTACATTCATACTCATTCATGTTTGTAACCTCATTACATTCAATGGATCCATTAGACTACCACAGCTTGATTAGACCAAGTCATACATCATAAATAGGGATCATGTCCTTCATCCATACAAAGAAAAATTTATATCCCAACCCCTTAATACATTACTCCCTTATATATCCTCTACCCAATCCCACAGAGTTCTCGCAGATGTTTACTGCGAGCTCCGATCTATATATTCTCTCTATCGTATACCCAATATGCTCTTTCTCTCCTTTTTTTCTATGATCACTTGTATTTATAGGCATCCCAAAGTGCCAACTCATCCTTCTGTGGCCTCAGATCCGGTGCCAAGTGTCTGAATGTGGTCCTCCATGGGAGCATGCTCCATCAGATCCGAGATCTCCACTCCTTGTAATGATGGTCTTCTGGAATCCTCTATCACTAAGCATATTCCTTTCATGGGCATCATGTTGTTAGGCTAGCACCTTATCCACTCCTCATTCATTGTTGGGTCACGCTTTTCTCGTGTCCTACCCGATACGCCAAATATGGCTAAGTCCTCGATACCTTGTCTTTCCAGTGCATAACACATGCCTTTCTAAAACCCTCTCCTAACCTTTCCTTGTGTGCCTTCTCCTTGCACGCCCATCTTCAACCTAGGCCTTGTGTGCCCATGTGCCTTTGTGTACTTAGCCAATATTTTAGGGGCCAACATCACCCCACACTATGCCTATCCTTCTCTCATCCATGGGAACACTTCCTCAATGAATAAAGAATCACAAAAGACTTAACATCTTGGGAAAGAATAAGGGGATGAAGAATTTAGAAAAGAAGAAAGAATGGGGAAGTGATGGAATTATTGCAACAAGCTAGGAAAATCTTTTTGCAAGTTGGCCTCTAACTTATTCCAGCATTGACTTCATTTTGCACTCACCTAGCAGAGGTCACCGACTAGGGCACTTACCTCCCCAAAACTCAATCCATCTCCTTGAGAATTCATAGTGTCAACAATTTTCTCTAACTCCTTTCCCATGTCTTCAAGTGTGTCCATCCTTCTAGTAATATGTGGGTATAGCTCCTTTAATCGGTTCTTGATTGTACCCCTTAGGGCCTCAATAGCTTCTGATTTCTTTTCAACCTCGACTAGGATTCTATCCCTCTCTTCCTGTTCCTTTGTTCTTTTCTTAGAAGTCTTTGAGATCTATTTCATAGTTGGCTACCAAATACCCACCACTTTATTTCTATCTTACATTTGTCATATGCGGCCTCAACGGTATGGGTAGAAATATTTACATCAAGCAAGGACTTTGTTGTATTCAGCCATGATTGCTACTACCTTCAATTTATCCTCCTTCTCCAGTGAGAGCTGCTACTTCTTCCATGGATTCTAAGGCTAGAGGTTGTCTTTCCATGGTGAGGATGCACATCAAGTCTTCAAGGCACTCAAGGGAAGATCCATACTTTTGCGTGGGTGGTGCTAGTTCGGATGCTTCAAAACAATGACATCAGTGATGGATTCTAATTTCTTATGTACTTTGCATACTTTTTCTTTTCTTCTCTGAGTTCACGCTTTAGCTGAGCACTAATTAACTCCTCTTGCTTTAAATCCTTGGCCTTCTTTTCTAGTTCTCTTTCTATAAATCTTATCCTGATCATTCCATCCAAAGAGCCTAGCCTCAACCTCAACTGAGACCTTGTTGAGCGCGTTGCATAACTACTCATCTGAAAGCTGCTGAGAATTTACCAAGGGGTTGTCTCCTTTTGACTATGGTATTTTCATTAATGCCCCTAGCCTACCTCCTCAAACTCTGGCTCGTTTATGTGGGACTCAATTTCCCAAGAGAGCATCTTCCTCGTCCGAGGGTATGCACCTTCTTCATCAAACAACTTCATTTCCACAAGTTGATCTATTGGAACGGTGCTTTGGAAGCACGTACGCAACACCTTGCTGGGATCATTAATGTAGCTCATTCCTTGCCTCTGGATCTCCATGCGCTTTCCCCCTTTGTGTGTGTGCCCTTAGGAATAGTTACCAATAGACTAGGGCCTCCTACACTGCCATGATCTTTCCCTACGCTTTCCTCCTTATCTTCCTCCATCACTACATCAGCGTTGTGCTCCAATTCTTGTTCTACCAAGGCTTTGATATCTTCATCATTCTTTTTCTACCACTATATGAGGCTTGAGTTTTTGATCCCGCACGCCAACTTATTCACTTCTTTCCATGTCCTGGGTGCCTTCCTCCTCCTAGGCTACCCTTGCGCCACACAAAAAGGAACTCATGTTCTTCTCTTCTTCCCTCTTCTTCGAACCCTACACTTTGAAAAAAGTGGTTCTTGGTCCTCTTTAGAATCATCTTCCTCATCGTCATCCCTCTCACCTATGTATTTCTCCAAGCTCTCTGTCTCTTCCGAGTCAAATTCCTCCATCACCTTCTGTTTCTTCCTAACTGGGGATTCCAATATAGGAGACTCTACTTTTTCTTCCTCTTCCTCTGGTGATTTCTCCTATGCGATGAGCTATTCCCGTGTTGGATCCTTCTCTTTGACTCGGGACCTATTCCTTGGGGTGTAAGTACTTGTTCTAACACTTATTCCTGGGGTGCCTACCGCTTGATTATCTTGGGAACTTGGTGCCTTTTTCTGCATTTCTTTTTCTTTCTGTTTGGATGCAGGCTTCTTCTTACCTAGTAGGTCCTCAGGTATAGCTATCTCGTTTTCAAGAAAAGTTCCCTTCTCAAACTTGGGTCTTATCCAAAGGTATACACATGCCGTAGACTTCTCTCGCAATAGTTAGAGTCGGGGTTTTACCATTTGGACTTCATGCAACAAGTACTTGTTCCATGTACGCACACTCATTGGGGTAGACCAACGTTACTCACAGTGCATCTCCTATGGTCCCGGTCCAAACTTCCAAGGTCAAGATTTAAATTTTTGGACTCCTTGAATCTGTTAACTCCCACCGAAGTGTTGAGCTGTGAAGAAAATAGGAGGTTGCACCATGGGCTCATGTTTTCATCGGTCAACTTGAACTTACCAATACAAAAGTGTTGGTATACAATGAACTCAACTTCTCCTATTGTAAATGCTGGTAGTTGTTCCGGTATTTTCCATTCTACCCCAAATGCATTCCTTAAACATGTATACCACTTTTAAAGATGTGCCTTGTGAACGGGTGTCATGCTATCACAAGTGTATTTCTAAAATCTTTTGGCGGTAGGGGTATTCCTCTGAGTACTCCCAAACAAACTTGTCTACTACATATGGTACTTCGATCTCTAAGAACACAATGGTTAAGAGGACATTACCAAATATAATCTTGTCTCCTTCTCATGCACTAGTGATAATTTCATCTGCAATGTATACAGATAGATTGTAGATGGTGCCCTCTGATATTCTTCTAAAAACATTCAACCATGACTTGTTTACCTACGTCCATCTTTCTTACACGTTGAGTTTTTTTATCAGGAGTGTGACCATTCTCAGTACTGGGTATTTGATATCCCTGACATCAAAGTATCTTGATCCCTTCTTATACACATATGTGGCCACTATGTTCTTAATTTCTTCCTTGTTGCACAAGTTGTCCTCTAAGATTTCTCCCTCATAGATAAGGCATGTGAATCTTGAAATTAGATGAGGGGTTATGCACATCTTGCGCCCCGAATTAAAAGTGGTCTTCATGCACGCGCAACATTAGCCACTGATAGAGGTGCTCTAGCTTTCCAAAGTAGGGTAACTCATAGAGTTGTAATAAACCCACATTCTCCAACTTCACTTTGAATTAATCGCTATAAATTGGTAACCCCTTAGGTGTTATCTGGTTAGTCAGGCGCACTAAATCCAAATTCATTTCCTTCTCAATCGCATTCGTGTGATGATTTTAGTCACTTACTATCATTTTTCTCAAGTGGGATTCCCATTCCATCCCGAGCGAAACCCCATCTGGGTATTGCATTTTTACATACCATTCCTCATTGGTACTTGTGGTAGTTTCTTGTTGTTTTCCTTTCCCTTGCCCTTTCCCTTCTTAGGTGTTACTGCTGGTTTCTTGGGTGCCATTGTGTAGGTTTTCACTTCCACTTCTCTTCCTAGCTCTGCTCTTCTACCCTTTCCAAGTTTAGATCTCGAACCTGCGAAGAATACTCTTTTCCACCTCGTGCCCTAGCTACCAAACCCCAACTAGAATATCTTTTCACAAGACGACGCTTCTCCACAACTCTCCCCACGCCCATGAATTACTTCCCTCCTAGTTTGTAGATCCAAACTAGTCACTCACAGTTAAATTTATCCAATTTTTCTTCACACAAATCAAATCTAGAAACCTTAGTCTACAAAAAAGCTCTTCCTTCTTCGTATTCACAAAGTAAATAATGAAGTTCCTAACCTTCTATTTATAGTTTTTCCACTTTTTAACATTAAATGCTACCTTACCTACCACCGTACTTTAACACTTAATGCAGATTTTTCACCAAAGTCTGACTTTAGCACTTTAACTCACATGCCCAACCTTGTGCAGAAAATTCTCCAACCTTCAGCGCGCAACCAATCCATCTTGATAGGAGACTCTTGTATGTGCATAACCAACACCGAAGGCACTTCTTCTATGTCATGATTTTTTCTCTCACCTACCTCGTGTTGTGTTTGTGCTTTTTCCTCTCTTGTACGTGGGTCCCCAATGTAGCCTTACCCTAACACCAACCATCCTTTTTCACCTTTCCTTTCATGTACTTCCTTCACAAGGCCATTCAACCAAGCTTTCCAATGCAATCCTTCCTGCACTTCACCCTTCAATTTCTTCCACCTTACTCCACCCCACACTAAAATGATGTGCGGTCCTCTATGCAGTTACAACCTTCAAAAAGTAATGAGATTACCAGCCCCAAGGCACAACACAAAACAACAACGAGAAAGGGAAACACAAGAAAAGAAAATGCATTAAAGGAAATCCTAAACTAACTAGCAACATTGCCTTATTTACAAACACCAAGAAGACTTATTTATAGTAGGGCTTCAGCCTACTCCCATTAAAGTGTCCTGGCAATCTCGTCCCATCCAGCGCTTGTAACTAACATGCGCCTGAATCAAGGATGTATGAGATGATGTAGGGACCTAACCAATGAAATTTTAACTTCCCAGGATGGCGCAGAAACTTTGAATCATACAATAAGACCATCTTCCCAACCTCAAACTTCTTGTTCTTAATGTGATGATCATGCCATGCCTTTTGTTTTGATTTTTCCATCTTCTGCTCCACCTGGTGAGTGATTGTCTTTCGTCTAATTGCATTAACTTTTCAATTCTTTCTTCCATTGCTTGTTCATCGGCCAATCCTCCTACGCGCGTTATACGTGAGAGAAGGTAACATGAATTCAATCGTAGGACATCCTTTCCGTGCCAAACACCAATTGAAATGGTGTGGCCTTATTCAACATATTGTAGGTTGTCCTATACACCCAAAGAATGGTTGATACTTTGTCATCCCAATCCTGTCTACCAACATCATGGATCTTAGTCAATGTGTGGCTAAGTATTTTGTTAAATGCCTCGTAGTTCCATTTTCCGATGGTGATAGTGAGTAGTTTTGTGATGGGCCACCATGAATTTTGACAATATAATCCTCGATCGTTTCATTAAGGAAGTGTGTACCTCTATCACTTGTTAAACTCAAAGGGCATCCATACCTACCGATTAAGTTTTCCCATAAAAATCTAGCAGCTAGTATCACTTGTACAATCCTTTATAGGTGTTTCCTCTGCCCACCTTGTCTAATAATCAGTGCAAGTGAGGATATAAGGTGAACCAGTCCTTCATGCCACTGGAGAGATTGGTCTGACAAAGTCGATATCCGAATTCTCAAATGGTTCCGTGTTGGCTATTGGTCGCAAGGGCATTTCATCCCTTTTTCTAGGTTTTCCAAGGCACTAGAAATGGTCACAAGCCTTACAAAACTCAATGCAATCTTGATAAATGGTCTCCCACCAAAGCCCTGTGAGTAGAATCTTCCATGCGGTTGCATTTCCCGCATAGTGTCCTCCTGTAATCCCACCATGTGCCTCTTCCATAATTGTAATGTGCTCATGTTCTAGCACACAATGACGTAGAACCTCATCACGACCCATTTTGTATAGATCTCCACTAATTAACATGTAGGGTGCGGTGCGTATGGCCAACTTCTTCTTCTCCAAGGCCTTCATTCCGACTGGTGCCACACTTGTTTTGAGAAATACTGCAATGTCCTCCAAATCTGAGGGTGCGCGCCACAACCTAAATAATTGTGCATCTGGCATAGTGTCTTCAATGCTCTGCGCGTCCTCCCCTGAATCAATCCTAGATAAATGATCAGGTCCAGAATTACTTTTTCTTGGTTTGACAACCACCATGAACTCAAATTCTTGGAACAATAGTACCCACCGACATATGCGCCCTTGTAGAATGGGCTTGTTCACCAAGTATTTCAATGCCATATGGTCAATGTAAAATATAAAAGGGGTTTCCAACAAATATTGTCTGAATTTATGAAGCACGTAGATCATCGACAATGCCTCACGCTCAGTCATAGTATAATTCTACTCTGCTAGTGTCAATTTCCTACTTGCAAAGCACAAAGGGTGATCAACAATCCCTCACTAGGTTGTGCAAGTATTGCTCCAATGGCGGTCCCTGAGGCATCCACATGAACATGGAAAGGCTTATCCCAAGAAGGGAAATGTAGGATGGGTGTGGTTAAAGTGTCAAATGCCTTCTACTGCATCTCCCCAATGAAAGGCACTCTTATGTCTAAGTAACTCTTCTAAGGGCATGGAGATCTTGGCATATCCCGTAATGAACTTCCTTTAGTACCCCGTATGCCCAAGAAATCCACGCATTGCGCTTTAACTAGTAAGTTCCTTCAATCACACAATTACTGTAACTTTTGTGGGGTCTACTAGTAGGCCCTCCTTACATATGATGTGCCCCAATAATATTCCAAATGGGGTAGTAAAGACACATTTCTTAATGTTGAGGGATATCCTCAACTACCGACACCTTTCAAACATCAGCCTTAAGTTGTCACAATGGTCCTTTACTAACCCATATATTGTCCAATCATCCAGTAGACTTGAAGGAATTTATGGATGAAGTCTTGGAAAGCTTATACCATAATGCACGAGAACACAATAGGCACATTATTCAACCCAAAATTCATTCTCAGATAGGCAAAACTTCCCCACTCAGTGGAAAAATTCATCTTCCTTTGGTCATCCTTCACAATCCTTACCTGATGATAGCCGAGAACCCATCTATGAAAGAATAGACCTCGCGCCCTGCCACTCCTTTTCAGATTTCTTCAGTAAATGGGGTTGGGAAAGGATTAATGATACATACTAGCATTCAGGTCCATGTAATCAACACATATCCTTATCCTTCCATCCTTCTTGATACTAATTACCATTGGAATTATCCATTTTGACTCTTCAACAACTTCAATAATGCCTAACGCTATCATCTTATCTATTTCTTCCTTAACCTTCATGCGCAGGTTAGGATTCATTTGGTATGGTCTCTTCCGACCGGGTGTACACCTTCCTTCAACTTAATTCTCATCTCCCCAAGGAATGGTGGACGCCTTTAAGCTCATGATACCCGCATGGGAATAAATCCTCAAACTCACGTAAAAGATCAATGATCTTAGAGACTTCCTTCTCCAACCAATAGTCTCCAATGATAGCTTCCTTAGGCTCTTCATCTGAGCTGATATTAACCTTATTTGTCTTTAAAGGTTCATGATAGGCGATGTTCATCAAAACTGCTAACACCTCGCGCATCCTTACCGAATGGTCAACATCTAAGTTTTTCGCTTCTTCCCCATCAATAACATACACCATCTTTCATTTTTCCTTTTCCATACATGCATGCTCAAACTGTATTTATTATGTTTCTTCTTCATCAAAGTGCACCTCCAAGCTAGGTTCACCTAACAAGTCTAGTAGCTATCTTCTCCATGGCACTATCTCTAATGGTAATGTGCTTGATAACCTACAATGCCTTATCCACCAAGGGTTTTTACTCCGATAATCGATGTTTGAATGGGATTAACCGCTAACTCTTGCCAATTCCCTATTTGGCAGCGTGTCTCAGAATGAATGTACCATGCACGCACATAACCTTGCAATGTGGAATACAACTTGTGAACCCATAATGAAAGTGGCAATTCTTCTGTGCTTCCCATCCAGGTTGTCTCACATGCTTGGATATGGAGGGAAGCGGTCTATTTACCATGGTAGTATTTTATAACCATGGGTGTGTTGCTCCTATAAAACCTTACAGAGAAGGAAATTCTCACCTCGTGCCATTCCAAGAGATTATCTTGATGCATTGCCCACCAGCATTTGACAGCTTCTAAGTAGGACGTAACTTAGCATCCCCCTTCGTTCATTTTCCTCCTTCCACTGAGCTTCAATCTCCTACAAAAATACCTCAGGGAAGGCTCCTCTTGAGTACTTAGGTAGCTCCTTTCCTCCCAGGTGCCGGATTTTACATGCCTTTTTCACCTTTGTTACTAATCCTCTTAAATGTCGTTTGATTAAATCATATGTCCCATGCACCCAATTATCACACGCTATACTAGTGGTGTCACTTAGGGACTGAGCATCCTCAAATTGGATAACTCCTTCTATGGGATGAATTATCTTTGGATCCCTGATTGAGCACACATATATTCTATCCAAGACCTCTTCTCCCAAGGGTTCAATATAGGGTGTTTATTTCCCATCAACCAAGGGTATGATGACTTGTTCCTCCTCATTCTAAAATCTTATGTATCCCTTGTTGAACCAAATATCTACATTGTTCTTATATCACCATGGGCACCCAAGTAATGCTGGGAAATTGTCTTCCTCGGCGAGTGCCAAGACTTAAGTCCCTAGTAAACTTAGCCCCTTAAATGGTGATAGTTGCATCCTTTAAGACACCGATGGGAATTTCCTTCATTTTTTTTTCCATATACAACACATTTGAAGATGGTTGTAATACAGTCTTCCCATCTGATGTCATGCATCCAAGGTGAGAACATTGACCTCCGCACCTATGTCAATGAGGATATTACTAAGGATCCATCCATCCACGACCGCATTTAACATGATCTCCCTATCATAGTTAAGGCTGTGAGGGGGAAGGTTTGCATGCAAGACCTGCCTCTCGCGCTCTTCTTCGGCAATGTGTGGTACCTTCTCTCTCAACCATGCTCCTAGTAAGGGAATAATATTCTCTTTCCTTAGCATTTTACATACCTCCTTGACCTCATCCAGTCATCCTTTGGTGCCTCGACCTTCCTTCTTTACTCCTCCCTCCTGGACTACTCCTTTAGACACTGGATTTATCCTTGTAAAATCTGAATGACGTCCATGGTCTCTTGATATACCTCAATCTGATGTGTAGGGTCCGGTACTTCCCATGTACCACTTCTTCCCTTGAAACCAGGCTCTTCTTCGCCTTGGTATTTCCTTTTCACGTGCAGCCTCTGCTCTTGTCATTACCATAATAGATTCAAAACCTACATCACATGTTACCTGTGGCATCCATTGTGTGTCACCTTCTTAATTATTACCATTGCAGCTCCCTTGTCTTTCCGATACTGCTAATTCATATGCTCAAACAACTCAGGGCACTCCTCATACTTATGCTTCTTCCCGCACCATGAGTACTGCAATAAGTCTGAGCACTCACACTTGTAGTGGTCTATAGACCCATAGTTAAAACAGGTTCCTCGTGGGAACTCACTTCTTCCTTCTCTATGATTACCACAACCACAAAATCCTACAAAAATCCCCTTCCGAGCACGCCTCTCATAGTGCGCTCCTCATAACAGTGATCATCACCCTTAGAACTACTAGCAATGCTAGTCTGGTGCACACTGTGATCAATGGCCTCATATATCGATTAATAACCCCGCAATCCTTAGTATCATAGGTTGTAGAGGTGTAGATCTTACAGTAGCAAGACACATTCTTCCAAATTGTGCACTATAACAAGGGACATCTACTTACATCATGGTCCCCATAAAAAATTTCACAGTCTACTATTACGGCGCGTATTGTCCTCCGGGGGCAACTATCTTTGACATGCCCTCTACTTCACAATTTTTACACCATATACCACTGCGAGTCTCATGGGCTGAGTTCATAGACAACTTCTCCAACTGCTTAGCCATAGCAGCGATTTGAGCCTCGGAAACGGGCTAACACCAGTATTAACACTTCCAACAGCTTTCGGCACGTAGAAACAGCTTCTAACGCCTCATGCGGGTTTGTGAAATTTTTATGAGATAAAGCTCTTCTAAATGGAGTTATCAACCCCCCAACAAACCATTGAGCATGTTGTGAAGGGTGAATGTCATATGAAAATTTTGACAGGAGATTTTTAAACCACGCGTCATACTCCTACACACTCTCCACCATTCCCTATTGAATCTCCTTTAGGGCATTGATGCTCTTCTATTCAAACTTAAGAATGTGGAATTATGCTAAGAAGGAATTCTTTAAAGCAAAGTGTAATCCACCACCATTTGATCGGGGTCATATTTCCTATACCAGCTATGTGTGTGCCCTTGCAACATTGTTGCAAACCGACTAGCCTTCCGCTCCGTGGTCATGATCCCATTCACGCACCATAAGCAGCTCACACTTGTGAACATATTCTCTGCAAAGATCTTCAATACCCATGTAATATAGAAAATGTAAAGACATCTCAAAGAATACTTGAGGGGGTGGCCGAGGCCCTTGTCCTCCCGATCTAGAGCCTTGGTTTCCTCCGTTATTTCCTCCACCGCCACCACCGAGATCCACCGTGTCCTATGCCTCCTAAGCCACAAAATCCACTTTGAATCCACTGTGTCATGTTCCTCCCGACCCACAAGATCCACCAGTCTACCAGTCCTATAGTGGTTGTGTCATGGGTCCCCAAATTTCCACTTAATCGTGTGACGACGGTCTTTGATAATGCCCCACTACCACTAGTGTACCATGTGCCACTCCTGCACTGATATCAAAGGCTTGTGTACTTACTCCTTGTCCAAAAATTCCTCTAAATACTGGAATAGTATGCATAGCCATAGAAGTGGGAAATGAGAAATTGTATCTCCTGGGCACAGATCTGTCACTTCTATTGATACCAACTGGGTCAACGATACTCCTTCCTTGATCTGGAAAACCAAGCACCAGGGTTTGGTCACTAGGTGGGTTTAGATGTGTGCCAATGAATCTTCTCTCTCCACGCGACGAACTCTCATCAGAAGCCGAAGGGGTCTCTCTTACGTGCTTGCCAAGATGGGGTAAAGCACAGACATCGCCAGTCCCATGTCCTCTGCGTGAACCTCAACTCTTTCCCACAATGTCTTGCCTCCATAGATCCATCACATTTACAACCTCATGTTGTCTAGCAATATCCCTTTCATGCACTTCACTATACTTGAGTCATCTCTCCTCCCTTTCTTTCTCTGTCGTAATATCTACCATCTTCCTCCACCCTAGCTTCCTCGCCCAAAGGCTCGAACGGCTTAGTCAGCCATTAGAAATGCCTCTAAACTCAAGGTAACAATCAAGATCTTCATGGCTAGAGGAATATCACATAGAAATGATCCTCCGGGCTCCCGTAAAAATCAAACTCAAAATTTCGGACATGAATATGTCGAAATGGCGTACTCCGAGTATAGCTGGCCAACACTCTCTTCCACCACTGATCAACAACACGTGTCCAAGTTAGATCTACATCTTGCAACTTCGATATTCCTCTTATGTCCATTCTATAGAACCAACTTTCTCTAAACGCATATACTAAGAGATATTCATACAGCTCTACCCGAAAACATCGAAAAAAGTTTCATACAATTCATGGTAGAGATTCTCTTCCACCCACCTCCATGCATCAAACTTGGGCCCAATATTGAATCTATGAGAAAACTTGTCCTCTCGTGCTCCCGAACCAAGATTCATGTTTGTAACCTCATTACATTCAATGGATCCATTAGACTACCACACAAGATTAGACCAAAGTCATACATCACAAAGCAGGGGATCATGTCCTTCATCCATACAAAGAAAAATTTATATCCCCACCCCTTAATACATTTCTCCCTTATATAGCCTCTACACAATTCCATAGAGTTCTCACAATATTTCAGTAGAGCTTCACTCTCTATATTCTCCTCTAAAGTATACCCGATTGTCCCTTTCTCTCCTTTTTTCTTCTACGGGTGCTTGTATTTATAGGCATCCCAGAGTGCCAACTCATCCTTCTACAGCCTCAGATATGGCGCCAAGTGTTTGAATGTGGTCCTCCATGGGAGCATGCTCCATCAGATTCGAGCTCTCTACTCCTTGTAATGATGGTCTTCTGGAATCCTCTATCACTAAGAATAATCCTTTCGTGGGCATCACGTTGTCAGGTTGGCACCTTATCCACTCCTCATTCATTTTCGGGTCACGCTTTTCTCGCGTCCTTCCCGATATGCCAAATATGGCTAAGTCCCGAGACCTTGTCTTCCGGTGCACAACATGACCTTTCTAAAACCCTCCTAAAACCTTTCCTTGCATGCCTTCTCCTTGTGTGTCCATGCGCCTTTGTGTACTTATCCAATATTTTAGGGGCCCAACATGTCACGTGAAGGAAGGCCTTGTTGTCATGCGTCAACAAGCCTTGGCGACATGTGACAGAAGGCAATTTTTTCACGCATTAATAAGGCTTGACACACACAACAAGAAGGCCTTTTTTCATGCGTTAAAGGCTTGTTGACACGTGACAACAAAGCCTTGATGTCGCGTGTCAACAAGCCTTGTGATGCGTGACATGTAATAGAAAGGCATCAAACCCCTATTTTTTCTTATAAACACCCTCCCACCGGTCATTTTCACGTTTACATTCTCTGGCTCCCAAAATTTCTCATTTACAGGAACCAATTTCAAGTACAATCAAACTCAAGGACAAGTACAATGGAAACTCCAAGTGCATCCCAAATCAATCGGAAAATCCATTCAACCCACAAGCCTTATCTACGAGCAAGATACTCTACAGGAAATTGTTGTGCCCCCACATTCAGACAGTTTTGCAAATAAATTTGGAATACAAGGATTTGGTCGCTGAATGTGAGTTTGATGGGATCATTAAGATGTCGTAGTTTTAAATAAATCATGATATTATGAATTACCTACTCTCCTCATATAATACAGAGGAAAAAAATTTTACTGTTACTATGGACAATGGTCGTATGTTTCAATTTGGTGTCGATCCAACTGATATTCATCGCTTAATAGGCCTTCCATACAAAAATTCCCCCATTTTCACAAAAAAGCAACCCTCGTCGAAAACGATAAGAAGTACCTTGAATCTACTTTCGGTTTCCATGTTGATTATATGTATAAATTATTTTCAATTTTCATTTTATATTTTCAGTTTTCAATATTAATCTGTAATCTGTAATCTGTAATCTGTAATCTGTAATCTGTAATCTGTAATCTGTAATATGTAATCTGTAATCTGTAATCTGTAATCTGTAATCTGTAATCTATAATCTGTAATCTGTAATCTATAATCTGTAATCTATAATATGTAATATGTAATCTATAATATGTAATATGTAATCATGTAATCTGTAATGTAACTGTAATCTGTAATCATGTCTGTGTCACTGTAACTGTAACTGTAATCATGTAATCTGTAATCTGTAATCTGTAATTTGCAATCTAGTCTGACAATCCGCAATCTGTAATCTGCGCAATCTGCAATCTACAATCTGCAATCACATGTCGTAATCTGCAACTGTAATCTATAATCATGTAATCAACTGTAATTTGTAATATGTAATCTATAATCATCAATAAATCAAGATGTGGTGTGGATATGCAAGGAATCGCACACCGCTTTCTTGTTCTATGATTTTTTCTTTCGCCGTAATTATTTTGCAGGTCAAAAATGGAGATACTGAAATCAGGCTATCAGATACATTCTCGCAACTATCGGAAAGCAAAAATTGATTGGTGCATGTTTTTATCCAATAAAATAAAGACTGGCATTATCAATGCATCACTTTCGAGAAAAACTAGTCATTCACTCCATAAACTATCTCCTTGGCCTTTATTACGAGGCTCTTTTTAATTTAAAAGACAAACCAATTCCTACTTGCACGGATGAGACAATGAAGAATTTGTCAATTCCATTTCAAGAAAAACATGTATAAGTTTGTATTTCGACATTAGACTAACATTATGTTCATTTGGAATCTAATTAAATATTGACTGTTTGTAGAAAAGATTTTTGGAGGCCCTTCCACGAAAAAAATTTGCATCAAGAGGAAGAGGCCAACAACACGTTGAGGCATCGGCAGATTCGCAATCTGAAATGGAAGTTCACTCATCTCCAAACCGCCAAGCGTTTGAATTTTTAAATGCCAGAGACATAATACCCTAACATTTACTATTTATAAATTCCCATTTTGTATTTTCAATTTACCATTTACCATATTGAATTGACATACAATTGATTGTTGTTGACATTGCAGGGACTTTGGACAATACCTGGGCTTCTCAAAGTCAACCGTCTTCACCAACTCACTCAGTTTAGTCGCATGTAATTGTCTCTTGGAAAATATTAGTGTTGAAGCCTGGCATATTTCAACAAATGGTCTAAAGACAAGGGTCTGGTAGCAATTGTAAATGCCGAGAGAGATAGAGCAGTTGTAAGTATTATCACTTTGAAACAATATTTTTTGTTGATTTGACCTTTTCTTATTTTAGTAATATGTTTAATTGATATCACTTTTTCGTGCAGTTGAAATATGAAAATTTGAAGAGTCAAGCAAAGGTGTTCCAAGTACACTTGGAAACCACGAAGAACAATTTATAAACAACAAAGAATTTGAAAGAAAATATTGTTTTAGTTAACAAACAAAATAATACACTAAAGTGGATAATTAAAGAGCATGGCTTCGACCTTGAAATTTTATTCAAAGCCAAGGCAATTACAGATCCCAGTTTTGCTATCTCATGGAGATGCGACAAAGGAAGAATAAAGGATCGTAAAGAATCTAGATAGTGTTGCAGAAGATCTGATTAGTTCTAGGATTATTCAAGCCATTGGGGAAAGGGCTATAGGAGGAGAAGCCATTGGGGAAAGGAGTACAACTTCGGAGTGGAAGCCATTGGGGAAAGGGGTACGAAAATTGAGGGTTGAAAATTTTCATGATTGAGGGTTGAAACTTGAAAAATTGAAACTTTAAATTTGAAAGTTTGAAATACTTTATAATCTATATTTGAAAATTTGAAACTTGATTTTGATGGTCATGATGCATGAAAAATTAAAATAATTTATTATCTGGATTTGAAATTTGAAACTTGAATGTGATGGTGTTTGAAATTTTGAAATACTTTATAATCTGGAATTTTATATCTTCTTATATATTATGTATAGAATTTCTAGATACATTCATTTGAATGTGATGGCATTATGATAATGGTTAATTATTTGTTTTAAGAAAATCTAGAATGTGGTATGACAGAGGCATCTTAATACTTGTAATGATGATTGCATAGATGTGGATGATGACATTAGAATAGAATCATAGATATGGATTATCATTAGTTGTATGTGGACGTAGATTTAGCTTCAAGCACGATCATGGAATCTGGATGATGATAATGGATAATTGTTTTAAGAAAATTTGGAATGTGGTAGGACAGAGACATTTAAACCTTCTCAAAATCTTCTTCTCTCTACTATAATGATATGATGACATTAGAATGGATATAGATGATGATGAATGATGATAATGGATAATTGTTTTAAGAAAAATTGGAATGTTAAAATAGATATGGATGATGATGAATTGTGTGGACTTACATTTAGCTTCATGCACGATCATGGATGATGATAATGGATAAATAATTGTTTTAAGAATAATTGGAGTGTGTCAGGAGTCTAGGACTTACATCTTCTTACTACTTGTAAAATTTGAACTCTGTATCAGGTTTCTCAAAATCTTCTTCTCTCTACTTGTCAATTGAACTAAGACTTATATCTTCTATGATGACATTAGATGTGGATGATGACATTAAATTAGGTATGGATTATGATTAATTGAGTGGACATAGATTTAGCTTCAAGCATGATCATGGATGATGATAATGGATAATTGTTTTAAGAACTTTGTACTTGTAAAATTAGAACTTTGTATGAGGTCTGCATTTAAACCTTCTCAAAATCTTCTTCTATCTACTTGTAATGAATCAATGATATGATGACATTAGATGTGGATGATGGCATTAGCTTCAAGTACGATCGTGGATGATGAATTGTATAATGGATAATTGTTTTAAGAAAATTTGGAATGTGTTATGACAGAAACATCTTAATATGGAAAAATCTTCCTCTCTCTACTTGTAAAATTCGAATGTGTGATTTTATCCCACAAATTTTAAACACTTTATCAAAGAATTTTGCAAATACAAAAATAAATTAAACATAATTGTAAAAACTCAAGCAATGTCATATGATAGGGTTTAAGTTACCTCTTGTCTTTTAGATGGCTGTGATAAAGCATATGGAAGGAAAATGAGAAATCATCCTTTGTAACGTGTTGTGTGCTAGAAGATCTTCGATTTAAAAAAACTCAACACGAGAAATAGATTAGTATATAGATGGGTGAGTTGCCTGACATTGTCAGTCCCAAGAAGTGAGAGCTTCCTAGGATGGATGTCAACCCACGTTTTCAAAAAAAAAGATGAAATAATGATTGATCGGATTAATGAAGAAACAAAATATTAAAGAAAAATGCAAATGATAACTTGTACATGTCTGGACAGTAGAAGTCTAGAAGTTTGGAAGAGTATAACAGTGGAAGAATATGTAGATCTAAACTCTGAATGTCTTGCAAATTAGTATGCGACAAATGCATGTAACAAACAAATTTTTAAAATAGAATTTCGTATTCGACAAATCCAAAATAGTAATTATATAAAACAATTTTTTTATATAAATAATTGTATTTAAATAAATGTAAATATATATACCTGTAACATCTTTAATGATAACAAGAGCTGAAACAAAATTTGATAAAAAGCCTCCTCAGTCAATATTTGCATCTGTAGAGTTAATATGAAATTGAATAAATAACCACAGTCAATATTTGCATCTATAGAGTTAATAATTGAATAAATAACCATAGTCAAACAATAAAAGTAAGGTCAAGGAGATACCTATTTAAATATAAAATAATCCATTACCAATTCTAATCTCATCATTGGGAATAGTTGTACTTGTAGCTATATTATTTACACCTCTTCTTTCGGAAAGGGAATTACAATGCACAATTTCTCTATCAAAAGGAAATGTTTCCACGGAGTAGTGAGAAACATAACACCTCATGCAAATTTCTAGATTTTTATCCAACA
The DNA here is from genome assembly GCA_018340775.1 of Taxus wallichiana var. yunnanensis. Lineage (NCBI taxonomy): Eukaryota > Viridiplantae > Streptophyta > Pinopsida > Cupressales > Taxaceae > Taxus > Taxus wallichiana. Next base: position 210,758,918 of record CM031234.1, on the reverse strand, counting down.
TATTTCTTAGTTTTGATTTTATAAATGATAAAGCACTGAAAACCCTTTCGTCCTCCACAAACCCCAAAATCATTGTTTGGCATAACTCATATAATCTGAAATATTCACTGATGTCTTCTTGTAATACATTACTTTGATAGATTCTCGCGCAGAGCCTTGTAATAGCACCACTCTTAGAAGGTTCGTCTAAATTTTTATATTGGTTCCTCATTGTTGTTGCAAAATTTGTTGATTGAGACTTTAATAAATCAACATTCAATATACCTTTGATTTCCATACCCTTGACCTCTGAAGTCTTTGTGAAATGTTCCATTATTGTACCCATGGATTTATGGAATTTTTTTCTTACAAAGTTTGCATGAGCACCTTCAGTATTCCAAAAATTAGGATTCATCATACCCATTGCTTCAAGAATTTTATCTTTGGAGAAACGTTCTCTAATTTCTGATGATAAGGATTCTAAAAAAATTAAGCTTTATTCTTGTTTCAACTATAACAAACTCAAAGAGATTACGTGTCACAGGAACATCTTCTTGTTCCAATCCTGTAATATCTTAACATTTTTGCAAAATGTGCAGTAGTATGTCCCTCCCATCAACTTTGATGCAGAGGTGATCATGGATATTAAATCTCAAATAGTTATTGGGATTTTTAAGATCTAATAAAGCTTTCCAATTCTCGAAAACAAGTGTATCAAAACTATCTTAGGAATAGTAAAAGACATCAAGACTTTTACATACCATCTTTCTCATCCGTATAAAGTCCATAGTATAGATTAATCTCCCTTGTGCATGCTTCATGAGTGTATTGATCTGCTGCAACATTGGAAGAATACCAACCAATGTAATCAATGTCTCCAAATCAGTTAAACGGAATAGCAATTCCCTTCCATGTCAACTTCATGACAATATTTGTGCATGAAACCAACCAATGAAGGATACTCCTCATGAACACTACATGCAAGTTCATACAAAGAAATCCATCTCATCTCAACATCCTTCAAAAAAAAATTTCCATCTGTAATTCCAATTGCAAATTTCTGGAACTCAATAAATCACTTTGGGCTGCTTGCCATATAGGCATGAAGTTCTCTTATAAGGTCTTCTACTTTAGCAACATTTTCGTAGTTGCTTACCATTTTATATGCTAAATTCATTTTGTGAGCCATACAGTGAATTGCTAACATATAAGGCACCACTGTTGTTTGCAATCTAACACACGACCTCATATGGTGACCTGCATGATGACGATGCACCATCTACTCCGATGCATACCAACTTCGTAAAAATTTCATAATCAATCATTGCAACAATATCTTTCAAATGAAAAACAACTATTTTATGTAGGTTTTCAACATTACAATTTTCAACCTTTTTAAAAGACCCAGCAGATGAGGTATCCTTATATGATTTTCTAAAGTATAGACATGGATACATACCCATGCAGTGTTGTCGATTGTTGTCACTTCATCAATTAAAAGAGAGGCGAACTTAGATTTTTTTACATTCTCTTTCAAATCTTCCTTCTCTATCATCGAAAGGCATTTTTCCATTTCCCATGCACTACTTTCAAACCAATGAGACTAAGGTATGTTGGGCATTCCATTATATTGATACAAAACTTTGAAATCGAGGAAATCCAAAATCAGTCTTCCTTTCTTTAGTATGTGAAATAAAGTAGAGAATTGTATGAGTTTTGCATGCAGATTTGTTTGATTCATCTTACCAATTTACAATGTGATCGTTCCTCTTTTTCTATGAGATGTTTGTGTTTTTTTGTTTTGCTTCATACTTTGTTGCGTATTTAACATGCATGCATTCTTTTTCAATTTTCCACCTGTGTGTTTTGATTTTCTAGCCATCCTCCCTCGTTACAATCAAATATTGTTTTCCACAATGTTTTTCTATAGCATCCAAATGATTGCATTTTTGTTGCTTTCCCAATTTCCACATACATATTGTACATGTACATTTAGATGGGATCTCTTCTTGATTTGATGACTATATAGGTTCGATAAACGGAAATTCGGCAGCCCAATCAAACTTGTAAGTCCTCCCAATTGTCCACATATTTTTATTCGTTTTCAATGTTTTACTTTTTTAGTAGAATTCTGAGCAATATCACAATCACTAGTTTCCTCTTTCGTGAACCGGAAATTTAAATTTAGATTTTGTGTTCCATTCTGTTGATTATTTGTATGTGTCATATCTTGATCATGATGCACTCCTAGTTGCACCCCAATAGGAAGAATATCTTTAGGATATGACATCTCAACAGGTATATCTTCAAGATCTGGCATGGTATCATCATAGGTGTCATTTGGTTGATACTGTGCAGAATACATGTCCACCTCAATATTACCTTCCACACATTCAGTACTTTGATTCTTTCCGGTGGTAGCTATATGGGTGCTAGTGGTTGCGGTATCTATAGCAGCAGAGTTTCCAAAATACTTGAATAGGGACTTCTAAGATTTCTTAGTTACTTTTTGGGTTTTCTCATTCTGAGCACTAACACCTTCCATTATTCTAAACTGAGTTGTGTGTTAGAAAAAGCACTAAGTCGCACGTCGGATAAAATTTATTCGCACGTCAACAAATACATTGAGTCGTGCGTCGGAGTGTCTTGAGTCGCCGTTAGAGAAACCTATATTGCGCGTCAGCAAAAAACTAATTCGCGCATCAACAAACTAAGTCCTATCACGTGTTAGCAAATACAATGAGTCATGCGTCAATGAATATCGTTGTCGTGCGTCAACAACAACCCCTTTGTCCCCAATCAACAAGATCTCCTTGTTGCTGTCCCACAAAAAACCTTCGTCACACGTCAAAGAAAATATTTATAATCGCGCATCAACAAATAGTATTTGTCAATTAACTGCAAGCTACTAAGTAATCAAATGATAAATATGTATTGTACTATGGTGCTTATAGTATGCAAGTTCACAACTTCACAGTATTGGTAAGGTATTGGTGGTAGTGTACTACTCGGCGAATCACCAAGGTTTTTATAGGAGATGTTTTCACATGTAGGTGGTTTACCCCAAAAAATATATATACTTGTATTTTTAGGCGAACAGACACCGACACATGCTCAAAAAAAATCGTCTTTTTAAATTTTCCTAAAATGATTTTTTCACCATATTACGAATATTCGCCACTAAAATTATCCCTATCTATCTCTATCTTATTTTTTTAATTATTAAAAAAGTTTCAAAAAGGAAATAAGGTTTAAAAATAATAATTATAATGTTAAAATGAGTTGAAGGCTTCTACAAACATTTTAATTAGATTATTTATTTATTTTTGCATGTTTTTCACTCATATGATTTTAGTCATTACTCAAATTACTTAGATTAATAATAATTACTCAAGTTACCAAAGTGTTGTTCATCAATAATAAAGTAGATATTTATCGAGCGCTTATGTTAAGAGTCTCCTTACTTTTGATTATTACTAATTATATGTGAGGAAAAATAACAATAAGTTAATGGGCCATTTGAAAAATGACTAAAATCACACAATATAAATCCCACAAAAATAAATAATCTAAATAATTGTAGATTTTTAAGCCCATCCCCCTTATAGGAAAGGGATTTTCAGACATTCACGAGACTATGTTAAATTTGACGGTCGTGGGGACAGTTTTTCTTTTCTCTCCTATTTTTGTAGATTTGCTATTTTTAACAATTTTGCTTTACGAGTTTTACATGTTGGGACAGGGTTGCTATTTTAAAGTTTGTTTTGTTTTTTATCTTTTGCATGTTGCCGCGAGTTTGCTATTTGTGGATGTTTTTATTCTGAGTTTAGTTGAAGATTGAGTTAGTTTGAGAATCTGCGCCACTTATATCTCATGATGATGGATCAGTGGAGACACCAGACCGTGCAGGAGCTGATTATGGAGGTTATGAGCAGACGAGAGAGTATGTGCTCTGTTACGTCTGGATTTAAGCCGCTCCAGTCCTCGTGGAATGTGCATCTGGGTTGCGAGCAGATAATGTCCATTGAAAAATCTGAGAGTGCCCAAATGAAATGTGGGGGATTCAATTTGTGGGTTCGCAGTAGAATTGGATGAAACGGTGTGCATTGAGCGGGTACAGATTAGTGGGTTGAATAAAACAGAGGGTTTTATGGAGTAACGGAGGAAGAAAATGAGGAGACTTGTGGCGTCAGTTTACGTAAGCGAGTAAGTGATGCAGTCAAATGAATATAGTGGCTGACCTAATTTTCACTGGTGCAATATTTGATCTTAAGACTTGTAGTTAGCTAATAAATGTCTGAACAGTCCTCTTTCTTTCAAAAAGTGAGTTATTATATCTTCTATAGCTCTATACGGTAAGATACTTACAGATTCGTTTCGAAAGCTAATCGAATTTTCCAAGTTTTAGCACTGTAGATTTCTATTTAAGTGTCTAGAAAATTTCGGACTGGACCCACTTTAAAGATAAGGATGTTAGAATGTGCTTCATCAGATCATTCGTTTAGAATTGATTCTTATTAGTCTTCAATGAAAACTTTACATATAATGTGACATTTCAAGAACAGTATTTCCTCAACTACACAATAATAAATTAAGTATAGCAGGAAAAGGCAATATGTAACCTAGAAGACTGCCATAGAAAATTGTAGAATTGCATAAACAAATAAGATGCAACCTAGAAATAACTTTTATAACAGCTATATTGTGACAAAAATTATGTTTGCAAAAAAGGGTTGTAAGTTGAAACCAATAAAGAGTGGCATTAATGTAACTTTTCTACATAAAGAAAGAATGGAAATTTATATGGTATGTACCTCTAATTTAGGATCTCAAAAGTTCACTGCTGGAAAATTCCATGAACGTTAAACATATTGCATCTTTACTTTCTTTTTACCCGATGCTAAGGTGCATTATCCATTTACCCTCCCTTCTTCAAGTTGATTATTCAGAAAAGAATTCATTTTGGTCTAACTGGCTTGTAAATTCTTAGTGTTATGATTTTGTAGTCAAACTCTCTTGTTCATGTAACAATGCTTCAAAATAATAGGTTATGTATCCATTTGTGAGGAAAATATTCCTTTTCCACCATTGGAGATAAGGCTGCTTTAGAATTTGTATGAATTACGTAGATTATACACGTGGATTAACATATGTAGATGGTTGTTGTTACTTGTTTGACACTTCCTGAGAATTGGCTTTAGGTTACAGAATGTAATAATACCTTGCTAATATTTTTGGTGTGCAAATATACAACTTTTGATCCATTGAAAATAAGATTGGGTGGAACATTACAAGACAAAGTCTTTTATAATGTTGGAGACTTGAAGCAACCTTGTCATCCTTTTGTCAAGAATTTCTCTGTAATGTTTGGATTCACGGATGGATGCCTTCCCATGTCAAGATGGGATGCCCTGAACTTGTTTTTCAAGAAAACAGGGTAAGTTCTTAAGCGATTTTCAGACCATTTATCCTTGCAAGATTATTCTTCTATTGCTCAATTTGTAAGATGTTATTTGATATGAAAATGCGACTATAGGGCCGTGGTGGCATTTGGTTGAATGCTTTGAATGGAAGGAAGGAAATATCAAATGGTGTTATGGGAGGACCTTGGGTCACAAGGAATGCTTATGATTTTATGAAGTATATAGTTGATCATGGTTACCAGATAAATGCATGGGAAATAGGTGAGCTTCTATTTTTAGCTATTTTGACATTTATCTATGCCCAGTAAGATCTTTGGGAGTGATATTATATGGCCCATATGTGTATCTCATTGTAATTGATCTATGAAGTGTGCCTAATGTATTCTCATGAACATGACAATTTTATCAAAGACATCACGAGCACATCATTAGCACATCACCGATACTAAAGACACTACTAGGTTTTATCAAAGATTGGGTAATGTCAAGCATGTTAGTTGACCATGTGCTTTGTATAATTTGTCACCTATCTGTGACAAACTTAATGATCAATGTTTGTATGGTTTAGGCTCATATGCGAGCAATGTTATCTTTCTGATGGATGGATTTTTGGTTCCATCCATCTATCCCCCCGCTCCACGTTCTCCTTTGTCAAATTCCGCTAACAATTTTATTTCCTTTTAAATTGACCCTTCATACCTCCTCCACTCTTCACCACTACCCCAATCCCTTTTGACGCGTTCACATTGCACTCCTTGCATGCGATTGCTAGTTGTTAACACTTTTACGTGGAATATGTAATTAGGGATTTAAAATCTTTCATTGTTCAAATTGAAATGTGCCGCCAAAAGAAACGAAGTAAGAATCGATGTGATCCATCAATCGTGTAATTGCAAGAAGAATTGTGTGGCCGAATTTATAACTCGAGTAGGGGAGAGGAGCCACCATCGTGAATTGAAGTTTGGCGTCATTTTTCGGTGCATTTTCAAACAATATGAACAACCAAAGCACGGTCACTGATTTCGAATGCAAGATGTTATAGGTATATAATTAGTTTTTATATTAAATGTAACAACATTTAAATTGAATACTAAATTGAAAATGTATGTGACGTGGTCACCAACAACTAAAATGAAATTAATTATAATATGAATAATTACCAGCAACAAGATATTCATTATCTACTTCAGTTTTATATACAGTTATAAATACAACTATTGTCATTTGCATTGTGTATATGAACTCAAATTATATAGATTTATATATTCATTCACCTTCTTATGTGCAGGTTTTTGCGTGTATTGGAAACTGTAGTATGCATATATGTATACAGGAAAATGACATTGAATAAATATAGATATTCTAGTTCAGGCGCATAAAATCTGTAAATAAGATATATATATGAAACATGCATAAAATAGTCTTTTTGAATTGCATTTTCTAAAACAGGTTTCCATGCACACAAAATTCCTGCAAATAAGTTACGCAAAAAAAAAAGATTAACTTGATTTGAGTTTGTATACACACAGAATTAATGAGAATATATTTCTTATTATATACTTGTATGTAATACTGAACTAGCCAATGAATATCATGTTGCTGGTAGTTGTTTATATTATATTTACCTTATTTTTAATTGCACGTATTTTGCCTTTTCAGCTGCTTGGGAAGAATAATATTATTTGCAGGTTTTCTGAAACTGAACTATAAAATAAAAATGAAGAAACTATTTTATGCATGTTTCATATAAATATTTTATTTGCAGGGTTTCTGTGTAGAGTAACTAAACTAGAATATCTATATATATTCAAAGTTCATTTCCTACAAATGGAAAATGACTTGAGCTGAGAATGCAAATAATGTAATTATAATATTGGAATATTTTCAAACTCTTACCAGAACTGAGAACTGCCAAACAAGTTTGGGTCGATGCTCCAATTTGACAAAGGAAAAATTGTGAAATTTGATTGTTGAACAATGAAATGTATTTATAGATGTTGTTGAACCTGCATTGGGTGCTTGATCCATGTGCTTGTTTGTGATTGGTTGAATTTGGTTAGTGTGGATTGAGAGTGATGAGATGATAAATCTAATGGCCATGGTGAATTTTTAGGTGAGATATATTTGTTTGAATTCCACCCTTCAATAAATGCATAGTGTTTCTTGAGCCTTACAAATTTGTATTTTTTTGCAGGTTTATCATTAATGCTTGTAGATGGGATGGAAAGAAGGGGCAATGTGGATATGACTTGACAATGAAGTCTTTTAATTTTGTGGATGAAAGTGTGTATGATTGTAAATGACATGACCTTTTTAAGTTTAAAAATATATTCAAACTTAAAAAAATGTTTGTAATAATGACACTTATCTCCACTACTCATTTTAAAATATAGATTGAATTTTTTTATGTCTAGACATGTTGAATACATAGATGTATCGCAATTGCATCATTTATTGTCTTTTGAATATTATGTTTCTTCTTGCTATAATAAAATGTACACTTTATATTGTCTAATATTTAATTACAAAAAAAGGCCATTTTATTTCTATTTATTAAAAAAAAATCATGCCACTTTAGGGATCTAAATATTCTACTACTAACTAATAAATTAACATAACTTGTCACAGCCATTGGCCAATTCACGATGACTGGATCCTCTCCCCTATTCGGCCATAAAACATGAAATATGTGGTTGAATTAAAGATTCTTTACTTAGTCTTTTGATGGGAAGTCCATTGAAAGTGAAGCGAGTTCCATACTTAATGACATTAAAAGCGATTACAACATTTACAAAAAGACAAGACAATGGGACAATACTTGCATTGTTTGTATTATTTATTATTTCCGTTGTTTATATGAAAAGGTTGATGTACCATTCCTAGAAACAATACCTAGTATTTTATAACATCATTTAAACCATCTCCTACTATTATTATTAAGACGAAATAAAAATAGGTCAAATTTGGAAAAGAAGTTGAACCCACCAAACCGACGTAGCCCAATGATATTAAAATTTGACGCCGTGCTTAGAAATGCGGATCTATACCAAATATTAACGAATTAATCCTTCCATATCGAGAGCAAAATTCGTGATAAATAATATTATGGTTTCATTTCTTCCAAAAGTTTTTCTTTCAAGTTTCCAATCCACATTTCGCTTTATTATCTTCTCGTGTTTCCATAAAATTAAGCCCATTCAACATGAGATACACCGTACGTAATATATTTATTATACTTGTCGAAGGCGGTAATATAGTCTTCACTCTAACAAATACACATTCAAACAAAAACCAATGAAATAATGTCATGCATATTTGGATGACATTTAGCTAATGTTTCATAGTGCAAATTTATTTTCTACTTGATTTCTATTGGCTATAGCCTTTATTCTTCACTTTGTGCAAACACATTGGTTGCGATGGCTTATTTTTCTCTAAGAATTGTTGATTACGGTGTCTGTCATAAATGGACGGCTATATGTCGAGAGATGGGCCGCTTTGTATGTCGGAGATGGGCTGCTCAGTATGTCGGAGATGGGTGGCTGTCGTAGGAATTTTAGGTACTTGAATGTGGTCCTAGCCAATGAGCTTCACCTAATGTGTTCTTTTGTTTTCAATGTAAACACCACCGACCTTGACATTCAAATTTCCAAAGTGTTCGATAACAAATACTATGCAGATCTTTAGAATGGAGAAAAATTGTAACTACTGATCATCGCCTCTACAATGATTCTACTCATGATATCGGGAAAAATTTCACACATAATCAAAGTTCTTTTTCACAAGATTTTTGGTTGGCAGGATTAATATCCGCAGAGGAAATGAATTCTGATCAAATTTTGGGCAACAATGGAGTCCTGGTCAGGTATGTTTTGATTAACAATAAAAATTAGACACTCTTTGGTCAGTGCCCCAGCAAGCCTGGTGATATTTACGTTGTCTATGGAGTGTATGGAGTTTGCATGAAGAACAACATGTTGTCCTGGTACTGTGTTGAAGGGTTCAAGCTGCGAGAGGAGCAAGCTTGGAATTTAGATAAGTCGTGGTCGAGCGATTGTGTTCGGATCAGCCCATTTGAATTCCCTCGCACCAATGAGGGTTTCCTGTAACTCCCCAACAAATCCCTGGCGGATGAAGAAGTTGTTCCATACATCCAATGAAAAACCCAACAATCATGCAAAACTTGTTGTCTCAACAATTGCTCCTGCACGGCCTTTTATTTTACTGAATCCGATCCTAGCATTTGTAGGTTGTGGTTTGGAAATCTGTTAAACATGCGTGTTTCATCACAGGGACCACCATTGTTCATATGGCTAGCAGCTTCCGACTTGCTATGGTTCTCATCCAAGGGAAGAGGAAGTATCGATAGAGTCATAGTCCTTTCAACTTCGCTTGTTGTGGCAGCTGCTGCTTTCGTTACTATTTTGGATTTCCTATTTAGGCATCGAATACTATGTGATCATAAACACATAAGGGATGACATGCTAACTCCTCTCAGAATATTCTCTTATAAAGAGCTAAATATTGCCACCAATAATTTCAGTCATAAGTAGGGGAGTGGAGCATTGATCGCTCTGTTTTCAAAGCAACATTGAAAACCTCTTTCCTACCACTTGTTAAACAGATCAATTTTGGGGGTGCAATAGAGCCATTGAGCATTGTGTAGAGCTTGGCTTTTTTTTGTTTAACTTCTTTTTCTCTAGCTTTGTAGCATGTTTCTAACATTGAACTTGGTTGTACAGTTGATTTAGTAGATTTTCTACTCATATTACGAGATGTATGTGGATCTTCCTCTACAATTATATGTTGGAAGAAGATGGGAGTATGGATAAAAAATCTGTGATAGAGAGAGTCTATCAATTTACAGAATTGTTTTTAATTTCTTAATCCAACATTATTTTACCATAAATCTACAAAGATTAAACTCAGTCATTTTCTGAATGTCTATTTTCCCATCTTATTTGAAATATAGAATATTTTTGTACAATATCATATTTGTGTACTCTAGTCTCTATCTATAGTTAAACCCGGTCATTTTTTATGAGACATGGCAGGCATTAAATCTCATCACTGCTAGGAAATAAATGTTTGGAAAGTTTATGGCTACTAGTCTTGGGCAAAGTTACTTTGTAGGAACCTCCATTAATAGGAATTGATATCCATGTGGATGTAACGAATATTTGGACGTATGTTATACATGCGCATTTATCCTTATGAAGTGGTCTCTAAACCGCTCTATGTGGATCATGTATTTATCACAGACTATTTAGCCTCTTTTAGGTGGCTCTGAATTCTAATTCTTTTAATACAAAATTATATGTGTGTAGTCTCTTCCTTCCCACGAGTACTAATAAGTTTTATATTTGTTTCCAAATAATCTGTATGCATATATTAAGGATTAGTTTTCTCAAAAAAAAGTTCTCCACTAAATTTTCGATTTAGTATTACATAAAATTTTAATTAGTTATAGACAACGTAAATCATGAAAAAAGTACATACAAACTATCGATTTTGAAGACTGATTCTAAGACATCCTAAAATTGCAACCCAAAAATACCACTCCAAAACACACAAATAAATAAATAAATAAATAAATAAGATAAAATTGAATCTACAAGCCTTACACTAGTAATTGCATGAGTCACAAGGTATGTCCGTAAAGAATGTCAACGTATTAAAATTATGTAGAAAATTGACATCTTAGTTCTTTTAATATTTTCTATTGTTTTTTTTTGCATGTTGTATATAATTTTGGAATGACATATGAAAACAAAATTCTCTTTCCATTACTTGTTTATGGCTTTTTATATTGTGGTTCAAGGCCTCCATTTTTCCACAAGTTAGGAAGACACTCATAAAAGTTACAAAGTTTGCCTCTTTATTGACAATTTTATTTTGTTTTTGCATTTCCTATAGTCATAGCATTCTATGACACCACGTTTTTGTCAAGGATATGGTCAAACTTTTTTTTTGGTGTTGTGTGGTTCCACATTGTACTATAGTATTCATAAATACTTTCTATTTTTTTTGGAAATGTTAAATCTCTTAGTTGTTCAACTTTCTTCAACCCGACTTGTACGGAAAATTAGAAAGATTAACAAAATTTGTGAAAATATTTTGCACAAATTTCCTCTTTACCAATATATGCCAAATTCAAGCACCCTTTGGATGTTGTACTATGTATTTTCAAGTGCCTTTTGATAAGGTCTCTGTATAAAATATTCATTTCATTAAACGTAATCTATAACAAGACCATTTTAAGATATATTTGTTTAATTGTTTTTCATATATAATTTTCTTCCCCATATATCAAAAATCATAGCCTTCGGCAGTATTTGCCATATCATGGGCTTGTTTATTTAATGAAAGAGTGGCTACATTACTAAAAATAAAAACTATTCACAAAAAAGTTGTATTATAGTAGGTCATCCTCAAGTCTAAATAGTTTATAGATATGGGAAATAAAACTAGCAATCGTACGTGAAATGTACAATGTGAATGCCGAAAGGATCAAGCGAAGAAGTGAAACTTCCAGGTGTAGAAGATGAAGGTGAATTATGGATACAAATGTGAAGGATGGTGAAATGTGTTTTTGGCTAAGAAGATGTTTGCAATTGAGCGAGAGTCCACTGAGATCGCAACCCGATAACTGGCATTACACCCTTCATATCAAATGAAAAGGATGTGTAAAAGGAATGTTCAAGGAAGAAACACACATGAATAGAAGGTTAAAAATAAAAATTCATTATGCGATTCAATTTTTAATCTCTTTGTCTCATGTATTATCCACATGAATGCAATTTGTGTTTAAATGGATGAAATTGTAAAACAATAGGAAAACCCAATAATCGTATATTTTCGGTTTCAAGCATAAGTATTTGTAGGTAAATATGTGATGCTAGAACAATCATTGACAATTCATACACTTTAGCGGTTGGCCGTGTGAGAAAAAGATGTATTTTATTTGTCATTCGAAAGAGGGATTTTATAAATAAAAAGATGAGAATCAAATGCTTGCATGTCCCACACCTATTCCATGACTTTGTAAAAATTAGCGAATTAAATCCTTTCATGTCCCACACCTATTCCTCGGTTAAGATTATTCGTAGCCAAATAATATATGTTATGCGCTCTACCTTATACACAAATGCAAAAAGGGTTCAATACATAATTGAATGAAATTAGTGTATGGGTTTCTATGTAGCCACAAGTGAAAATAATAGGGTTTACTTGTAGCCATGAAGAACGTAGTATTTACACATGGGGAGAATGTATGTGAAGCAAACCATAGAAAGTAGTTTTGAACTAATAAAACCATCAAATTGTACATGCATATGCAAAGCAAAGGTGATAAGAGGTTGTTTTTTTTCTTAACTTAATATCTAATGTGTTTAGTCTAGATCTAAGCAGTTCATGTCTTGCAAATTATAGTCATGGAATTATTAGTTACTAAAAATTGCAATTTATTAATAATATTAAAATTTAAATTAGAGTTCAAATGTGAAAAAAAAGCTTTAATTTTTTTAAAAATTCAATTCCAACAAATCTCAAAAATCAATTCCAACAAAACAACTAAATCCAAACCTAAACAATTGAATCAATTAGATGGATAAATTTGGAATCATAAAGCAAGTAAAAAACATTCAGAAACCTAACTAAATGGAAAGGAAATGATAAATAAGCTTTGAATTACATATGTTTATTGCATATCGGGAATGATTACTTTATTTCTCACAATTTGTCACCGACACTCACTGTGGTAAGGTGTAATATTCAACTGCCGGCAAAAAAGATCGTGCAATCTATCTTCCAAAATAGAACATTAAAAATACAACTAAGAATAAATGATTTTCACCCTACAACAAACAAGTTCCCTCTTTTTTGTGCATGCACGCAGGTCCCTAGATTGGTAAAGGAGAAGGGCTTGGGATATTCTTGTAAAGGTGTTCCCTTCATTAAGGAAGGAGATGCTAGAAAAATGATATTTTCACTGTCTAGCTTCAAGGTGGCAACATAATTCCTGTTAATAATTCCCCTGCCATAATTAAAAGTCCAGTGGTACAACGTTAAAGATAGTACCACACAATGGCCTTATCATTTCTTTGCTGCACAAACCACCATTACTCCATTTGTGATCATCGCAAAGGCTCATAGAGAGATACTTTGGGAAAATACAAAACAAAGCCAAAATAAAAAGATAAACAAAACATCTTCTTTGTCATTGATGACCAACACATCCCTACGCAAGATGTCCTTTTATAAACCAATATCATACATGACAATTCGCCCTATGGGGTGATGCACCAGTGGATAGAATATGTAGTTTCTTGCTTCGCTAGATGTTATATGGCTTCCATGCCAATAAAAGTCCCTCGAAGGGTTGTAGTCCTTGATGAGGTCAACCTTTTCGTACTATGACACAACTATTTTTAGAAGAGCTCATTTATATGATATTTCTATTATAAATTGAAGAATTGAAGGTGATGTCGTTCTCTCATGTTTGTTTCCATCTAGTCGGCATAGTGCATAGGCAATGTCATTGATACGTCCGTGGGCGTGAACTAGTGGACATGAAGGGTCCATATTTATTTAAGGTCTTTCAAGTAACTCTTTTGTATTGTTTGATCATTTCAAGTCAAATGTATGTTTGTTCAATCGTTTTGTTAGAATTTTCTATTTCTTGAAGGATAGTGAGTGCGATTGAGATAACTTGCATTTAATCAACTAAAAGAAAAAAAAATAGTCACCGTAAGTAAACGTCAAGGTGAAAGTACTCTAATATTAAAAGCCGGGAGGTAATTGGGGGTGAAACAAAAAAGATTTTTTTCTTTATAGTCATTATTATGTGTAAATCAACAATTCTTTCAAAGGAAAGGGCATGGTTTATATTTGGAATGGTTCATTTGTATGAATCATCTTCAAATGCATGTAAACTATTTACAACAGAGAAAAAACAACATGCTTCGACAATAAACAAAGAGATAGTGGTTTAGAGCCACACTTACATGGAAACAACCAATAAGGGGCACAACAAACTACGAAATACTGCAACAAAAGGGAGAACAAACTTTTGGGTTAAAAAAATAGATGAATAATTATACTGAAAAAAAAATTAAAAATGCTCTTTTTCCTTCGATACAAAGTATCATATAATCCAACAAAACTTAGAAATAAAATTGTTCAAATGTCGAGATATAGTATTAATTTCTAAAATAAGGTTATACCGACCAAAGGTGAGAGATTATAAAAAGCGATTTGACTCCCAAAACCTTTGCCTCTGCCCAACTGTGACAAAGCCTTTCGGCATAATTAAGTTTGAAAAAATATAAAATACAAAATAGACCTTTCACCGTAGTAAACCTAAACATGTTTAAATTATAAATTCAAATAAACTGGAAAAATGGGTATAATGTAATTTTTTTATTCTTCTTGTGAATTTGCATTCTAAATATGGAGTCAAAAATCAGTGTATCGGAGCAGGTTTTTCTATTTGAAAGTACTTTCATTGCCAAATGACAAAGTGCTAACAATAAGATCTTCAAGCCACGCGAAGCTTCAACAACAGGTGCTTCAAAGAACATTCAATTATTAAAACAGTCAAAAACATTTATATGGCTCTGCAGACATGAAAGCCCTCATTCTTACCGAACATTTATATATCCAAGAGGACAATCAATTCCTGGAATAAGATCAATGTTTTTGGATTAAAAAAACATTTAAAACTTAAACTTAGATTAGCAACTAAATTTAGAATAACAATCATTTTATCAACATATATTTTCCAACATACGTCAATCAAAATTCTGAGTGAATCTTCCTTTGTCCCCTTAAGAAGAATTTTGAGTTAGGAGAGATTGTTGAAGGTGTGCTAATCCCAGCAAAATCATACTGTCTATTTTTAGTAAACCAAGTGATTTCGACATCTTTATAAACTTTTTCACTGTAAAGTAACATTAACTTTAACAAAATTTTCCTAAGCATTAATTTCAAACACGGTTTGACACAGAAATGTATTGATCATATGCTTGAATCAAATACTTTCGTAAATGAACCATTCTCCGCCCAGTATGCATACCGAATGAAAAATACATCCTCTTCACACACATACCTGGCATAATTTCATTGTTCCAAGGTCAATCTCAACGCACAAACCTTGCAAACACCAAAGAATAATGTAATCGCTCAGATAACTTTCCTTCACCTAAATAAATCGCTTGGAAACTCAAGCTTTCCATCTCCACAGAAAATGAAAGCCAACATAGTCCCGAGTCTCCTCGGGTTTTTCGAATACCGAAGAAGGTAAACCGAATTGGCATTTCCAATATCAACAAAAAGAAAGCAGAACCGCCTCAAAATAAACAAATACAATACAAAAGCTAAAATCTGTGAAAGCTGAAATCAAATCACATTAACTGTAGTCACCAAAGTTGCATGTCATCAATAAAACGTCAAAAGAAGTCTAAATAGGCATTGATTCTGAAATTTTCCGAGATAAGAAACACGTAAATATAGTTTAACATTAAAACGATGCCAGACGAAGCTCATATTGTTTTCTTTAATAGAATATAGATAAATCAGTAGCAGCTTTACTCAAATTAGAAAGAATCCATTATAGATCAATTTTCATAATAAAGAGCAAGGTCGTAGTTCGAATACCTTCATTTAATTTGGCAAGGAGAGGCTACAGCAGATATATTCTTCTAGTTCCTATCACCCTCCCCTATCTTAAGTTTTAAGAATATGGGAGAGCACCATTTTTTTAAAATATTTGATTATATATTAGTCCTATTATTAAGTTTAATATAATGTCTATATTAAATTCAGGTTTCAATTATTGTTTTAGATTTTTTTCTGTTTAATAAATTATTTTAAGATGATTACCTTAAATATTCATTAATATAATGTTAAAAACCTTAAAATATTTATTATATAATATAAATTTTCTCATCATTTTTCTACATTTAAATTGTAAGTTTAAATTTTTAAATATTAAATATACATATTTTAAGAGTTCATTTTGAGTCAACAAATAAATAAGGCTAGGATCATTTCCAGGGTGACTTTGATGGATTGGATGCCCTCTGATCACGGTTGTTTAGTTAAAGGGAGGCTTCGATATAGATATAATCAATTGTATATAACCTCTAGTATATTATGGGAAATGCCGATATCTATATAATGGTTGGTTTCTAAACAAATATAATGTTAATAAAAGAAACAAACATATTATAAAAAATACCTATATTATATTAAAAAAATTATATATCAATTTTTTTCTAAATTCTATATTTTATTCATTGATTAATTAAATATTAAAAATAAATAAACTAAATCATATTGAATTTTTTTATTTTTATTTTGCAAAATGTAACTTATGTCATTAAAAAGAACTCAAGCAATTAAAGTACCAACCTTAAGTATACACAAGCACATATTCTATTTAATTGAATCTTAATACAAATACACATTCACTTTCAAGTAGGCCTGGAATTTCAAATTATGTGTGCCTTTCAAATCAAAATTCTCCAACTCTTTCAGGTGGCTGTATATTCCAGAAATTTTTATAGATATATTTACAATCTACTCATATATATATGTAAATAAGTATTATGTGTACAGTTATAAAAAAATCACCTCTAATATACAGTTAAAATCACAAAAAAAAGGCCTACAGCCTGTCAATTTCCAAGCCTGCTTTCAAGTGATAAACCTAAACCTTGTTCTATTTAATGGAATCATAATACAAATTCACTTAGAAGATAAAAGAAATATTGTATTACATTTACCTAAATTGGAAGGAAAGAACGAAAAAAAGTTTTTCTTTTAATGCACTTTCATTTGGTTGTTTAATAAAAAAAGGGTAGGTAATGCAACATGAAAAGAGAGTGAGAATTTGAATGTCAATTCAGCTGACAACTACATTCTTCAAATCCAATGCATACAGAGGCGTATACCCACTTCTTACATACACGCACGACCGACTCCCTGAACCGCTGCCGGACCTGCACTGTTTTGGTGTTGGGATCATATCTCCTCAATGAACTGACTGACTATGAGCCATATGATAAGAAAATTTGAAAAGCTTCTTAGCCTCCTCACTTTACAATCAACATCAATGGATGCAACTTTACCCGCCTCTAATAAACATTTGCCATTAATTTGGGCACCCTCCTCTAATAAACCATTAATTACACTGTGAAACACACATCTACATAAATGTGCCATAGTCAAAGGAACTGTTTACTCCATTTCCCCCCTGGTTAAACTTTAACTCAATGTCACTTAAATTTGCTTCATCGTTATCGGGCAATCTGATATGGAAAGCATTATCAAACCATTACCCACTCTTGCACCTCCAACAATGAGCGCCCTAATGTCACCACGCACAATATTCCACTACAAGTCATTGTTGGGCTTCAAGTTGTCTATCCAGTTCCCCAAAGAATATGCATGCCTCCTCCATGACAAATCATTTAGTTGGTCACACAAAAAATGTACAACGCCTTGGGAGAGCGTATTAATACCACTATAAACACACCTCCTCGGTGTGGAGCAAAGCCCTAGAACTGCAGATGTTAATCTCAACAATGTAGGAATGAGCCAGTGTATATGCTTATCTTTCGTAGATACAACCCCAATAATTTTAAAACCTTGAGTATTTTATCATCCGACGATATTAAATCAATAGGAAAAAAGTATTCATGGTTAAGACGATTGACCGTGTGGTTATCCAAAATCACGAAATCGAAAAAAAAAAGCAATTTCCATTAAAAAAAATAAGGCTAAGATCTCCTCCTCCATCAAAGAAACTAACAAAATTACCTGGGCTTCGACGAAATTGTGCATGAATCCCCACAACAAAGTGACTCGATCCGCAGATCACAGGGTAGGAGTGATCCCAACCAAAACATGAGCTTTTCCATCAATTCACATGCAATCCTCAAGCAAAGCCCTATAGAAACAAATTTTTTGGGGGTCAATTCCATACATTGCCATAGAGTAGGGGCGACCATACGTCTACTTGTCCTATCTCTTCTTTGCTTTGCATATGGCACAGCCGCACAGGTGACAGAACTTCTATGTTTTACATTAAATATCGATGTTTAATAATTTCCTCCCTCCCAGGAAAGGCCATGCTTCTGACAGTTCTCAGACACCCACCACTCCTACCCAACTGTTCGACACCACATGAACGATAGATATAAGTCCGTATTTCGTCAACCAAAAGTTTTCATTTGTTGATGCCTTTGTTGCTTGTCGAAAGGGCCGTGAATTCTAACATGGAACACACCTTTTGGCATAAAAATATGAGCATGTGGGTGACACATAAATTATAAAATGACACCATAAAACAAGAATAAATAAAGATCTCTCTCATTGAGATTCCCCTACCCACCATCCGAAAGGTCCTCCTACATATCAAGAATGTACTCCCAAATAGTAGTAATGATTTCATTCTTTTCTTCAGAATCTTTATCTTCGCCCCTAAGTGGTGAGATCGCCTGTGCCAATCAAGGGTACTTTCCATCCACAAGACATGGAACCAGACTATGATGATGAGGTGGAGGAGAGTACCACTCCCTAGATTAAGGTTGTGGTGAAGAGTGGCAGAAAATCCTATCCATAGCAGCGGCTAGAGCAATTACATTGTTGATGCCTACCCTCAATGAGTTAGTTTGAGTGAAAAGGGAAGAACCCAAGTGTTGACACTTAAATTTGGCAATTTTTCCTTTGACATTGTTGATCTTGACATTGCACACTTGTATGGACAAATGCACTCTCTTCACTCTTACTTAGCAGATGCTAATATCACTTCATGTACTTGTTTATCTTTACACACCTCTCTATCACTAGTTTCTGAAACTTAATTTCACAAAATACATCTAGAAACATCCATCCTTAGACCCATAAAGTCAAAATGTACTTTTCTCCCTCATATCCAAAAACGTCGCTTCAATCAAGTTGTCTGAATTACATATCGACCCTACTATATGGTTTTAGACCGACATGTTGTGCATTAATTATTTCAATTCCATCACCTTCATATGAACAAACATACCCCTTTGGTTAGCCTTTTTATGTCATAAAGCATACATAAGCAAGTAAAACATACCTCATTTAGGATCTGACACTTTATGAACTCCTCATGCAAAAGCTAGCACAAAAGGCACCTAAAAGATCCATAAACAGTGAAATAACTCATACACATTCATTAGGGTAACACCCTCTACTAGATTGAAGTCTACTTCTAGGTTTAGGAGTCTCTATTTTCATCATACAAGTAAGCAAAATAACCCTTCCCAAGAATTTGAGCAAGTGTGAAACTCAAGAAAGGAATTTTCAAAGCACAGTTGTCAAATTTTGATTGCACTATAGTAGATATCACATGCTAGGAGAACAACGTGTGGTTTGAGGCATCTTCAAAGTAGTGCATACATTAGTGGTGAACATGGGTGCCTACAACCCAAATAACATTATTTTGCAAGAACTCTTTCTTGCACTATAAGGGTTTGAGGGTTTGAACAAAGTTTATAGAGTCATTTTAAAGGTAAGAAAAGAAGACTGAAAGTTATTGACACACATTTATAGGTAGGTGAAGCACTTAGGAAGTTACATACCCAAATTTCAAGTAGGTCCAAGACCATACATAAGGGTCAAGACTATACAAATGTTATAAATAGAGTTGTATAGTTTTGACCAAGCTCGCCAGATCACGCTTTGAAACAAAGCATTTCCAATTCCATAAATGTGTGTTCCTTCACTTAGGCCACCCAAAATACTCCAGAGCCACATTGAATCAACAAAGTACAGTCTCCCCTTTTGTTTTGGAATTTTTAAGTAGCTAGTCACTTTGAAAAGTGTTATTCTAATTTGTGAAATTAATTTTGGAAGTTAATTAAATCATAATAATCACATGTCAAATCAGGATACAATTCCTATTTTGAAAACATCCATTGTGATTTCAAATGGAGCAGGATTTGGATGCCTGAACTAACTCCCAAAGTCAATTTATTTTTTTGGCTTGTTCTCAGAGGAAGAATACTCACAAATGACAACCTAATCAAGAGAGGCTTTATAATGCCAAACATGTGTTGCCTATGCAAAAAGAGGCTGAGGACATCAAGCATCTTTTTTACATTGTGAGTTTGCTTCAAAGATCTGGAGTTATGCTTTCTCAAAGTTCAATGTTTGTTGGATAGTGCCAAAGGAATTTCTTCAAACTTGGATACAATGGGATCCTCCTTATAAGCACTTTGTATTGTTAGGAGATTATGGAAATTGGTTATGCCCCATATTATATGGAGGATTTGGAAAGACAAAAATGACATAATATTTAGAAACAATAGACAGACATGCAAGACAAGCTTTACTAAAATTGGTAATGCAGTTAAAGATAATATTGAAAGATTTAAACCACCCAAGAACAAGAAATATCCTAAAGATGAAGAGTTTATACTTTCAAATTGGAATATTGACATTGAAAATGTCCAGAAACAGAGAACTCCAACCATTGACAGGTCTTCAATACATTGGATCCCTCCTCCTAATTCTTGGTATAAACTCAATTTTGATGGAGCCTCTAAGGGAAACCCAGGGGCAACTACTGGTGGAGGAATAATTCGGGATCACAAAGGTTCATTTAATTGTTGCTTATGTTGGCAGAATGGGAAATCAGACCAATCACTATGCTTTGAAGTTTTATCAGCTTTATGGGGACTAAGACTTGCTAAGGATTGCAACATTCAGAACATTATTGTTGAAAGAGATTCCTTGAATGTTATAAATCATCTTAATTAGATACATCCTCCAAGTTGGACTATTAAATATTTCATTCAGAATCTATTAATATATGTCATACCTTCAAAAGTATTAAAATTGGCCATACATATAGAGAGGGCAACAGGGTGGTGGACACCTTAGCTAATTATGGTACCAGTAATAACTTCATCACTTGGAATAATGAGAAAAATACCCCTATTGAAGTACAAAATTCTATTACCAAGGATAAATATGAGCATTTACATCTTATGTAGAATCACTAATGATATTTCATGGGATTTAATGGAAAAGAAAGTTAGCACATGTGAGAGGAGTACTTATATTTATAATCATCAAAATTCACATGCTCCATGGACTTGCAATTGGATGATTAAAAATGGTCTAGGAAAGACAAAAATAGCTTATTTACGGGTGGTTTCAAGCAGGAAAATCACATAAATCACAGAGGAAGGAAAATGGGGGGAGCTCCATGTCAGTTAGAGCCCAACTGTGATCCTGCTTGGAAAGATAACGTTGAGATGTGGAATTATCTTCAGATGGGGGTGTCACCAGCTTTATTGAGAAAATCCAAGGTCACGACCAAAACATTTCGGTGTGTTTTGCTACAGATTGGAAAGAGAGGAAGGTTAGGTATGGAGGGAAAAAGTGTTGGTGAATGAGGAGCTTATTGCGAGGTTACGGGTCTAGCTTTGGATGGAATCAGGTTTTTCAGCAAAAGGGTAGACAAAAATGTTAAAGTGAAGAAGTTTTCTAAAACAGGGAGGAGCTCCTCTTTGTTATGGCTGGCATTAAGGTAAGTTCCATACCGGAACCCTTTGATGAAATTATCGAATGATGGTTCAATTTATTTCCCTTGAAGGTTGGTACATCACTATCCCCACAAAACACTTGATCTTTCTTAATCATTTTAGGAGAAATTTTTCTATATGCTTCTGCACTATCTTCTTGAATTCAATGGAGCGTTCCATTCTTGAATTTCAAAAGCATACCAGGGCCATTCCCCTCCATCATGGGCTTATCTTTCTCCTTCACAGACATGCCTCATCAATTTTCCTACCATTCCCGTTACCCTCAACGCCCCACCCATTCCCATTCACAATATTCCCACTGTTAACCTAACCACCATTCCTAGTCATAGAAATGTCAAGACTAAAAACCCTTCATTCTCTAAAGTGACCCCCTCTCCCTCTGGCCATGTCCTTAGGAGCAAAGAAGGATATTGAAATAACACACAATATTTTACACATCAGTAATGTAGGGAAGGACAATGTTACTCAACAAGAGAAGGAAAATCTTCTCCATAGAATGGAAATACTTTGGAAAATGAGGTGGAAAGTATCAAAAAATATTTGCATCAGTTAAATAAGAAAAAGGGGAAAAGAAAGATGAATGAGGATGTTGGTATTAGGATAGATCAAACGATGAAATATACAAGAAATTGAATTCCTGGATAATAGACTTGGGAAATATAAGGATAGACATGATCACAATATGGCCATCTTCAAAGCTATATGTGATTTTCTTGATCAATAGGTCAGAAGCATCACTATGCTGAGTGGAGTCCTTGAGGACATTTGGGGTACAGAAAAGGAAAGAAACCAGGTCATCTCATAGCTGAATGTAAATGACCCCACACATGTCACCACTCTAGCGCTTTTTACCTCTTTGTAGATGATCAAATCAAGAATAGATAGGGCTTCGAAGAAATAACATCTTCTAGGCAGGCTAAGTTGTTGTTTTGTTGTTGACAGTATGTTTTTTTCTTGCTATTTAGTTACAGTTTTATCCCTTTCATGTTTTTTCTTAGTAGTTTCTCTTTTGACTACTGTTTGAACTTATTGTAATATCTAGATTCAGATCTTTTTTTTGCTACTTTATCATGTTTATCTGGTTGTTGAGTCTCTTTTGTAACAAGGTATAGTCCCTTCAAAACTATTTTCCATTAATAAAAAAATAATAATCACATGTAACATTATTCAACCTCTTTTATATATGTTAAATAAAAAACATTCTAAAACCAAAAAGGGTGAAATCATTTTTGAACTTGAATCTTGAATTGAACATTGTGCCTTAACGTTGTAGGGTTTCTATTTTGTTTGGGTATTGTGCTTCATCGTGCTTGACTCTCAAGGATCATTATCAATATCTATCTAGGTTTCCCATATCTTTTGATTCTCATCCCTCTCACTCTCACTTCTGCTCAAGTTCATAATGTTAGGAATATTATTATTGCTCACATGTTTTATTGTAAGGTTTATATTTAGATTGTTTGTTGTGAGATATATTCTCACGTATTTTGTAATGGTTAGGGTTGTTGTGAGTTTTTTTATTGACTCATGTATATAGGAGTTTCTGGAGAGATTTGCGGAGTTTGTTCTCCTTGAATATAGGAGAAACTCTTCCTATATATTTGTATATTTCTATGCTGAATAATAGTGTGAAAC
Organism: Taxus wallichiana var. yunnanensis; assembly: GCA_018340775.1. NCBI lineage: Eukaryota > Viridiplantae > Streptophyta > Pinopsida > Cupressales > Taxaceae > Taxus > Taxus wallichiana. Next base: position 210,735,292 of record CM031234.1, on the reverse strand, counting down.
TATTACTTGTGTGTATTCGTCATGATTTGCAATTTTTGTTATGTTTGCTATCAGAGCGGGAAAATGGTTTGTTAAAGCGTGAAGGGCTAGATCCGATGCAAGAAGGGTTTCCCCGGACATGTGCGTATGAGGATTGTATCAATCATATTCTAAAATTCACTTTGTCACGACCTGAATACCTTTTCAGAGGTTTTTTTCACCGTCATCGTGAGTATAATTTCAATCAGACGACATTTAGGTTGTTTTTCTTTGGCGATTTGATTTATTTTCAGGATTTTTAGTTTGTTGGCGTAGAATGGTGATATCATGGTTCGATTGAAGAATTTTATCTGTAAGGAGTAATAGCAGAATTTGGAGAGTGAGAAGGTGATCCGGTGCCCTTTCAGTAGCAGATGACACTAACACAATGTTCGAAGCTCACAATTGACATCATTCGTTTGGACGCCCCTCACCAGTGATATTCCCATCTGCAGCTCTGTAAAAATTCTCAATCCTCCACATCTTCCTTTGTGTGATGATTATAATTTAATGCATCCGGTTATCATGCTGACTCAGGCCCACATCAGAATTGTAATTTTCCAGCATATTAGAACCTATCTCCGGCAACAACTAGCTCTTGATCTCATCATCCACGAGATCATATCAGTTTTGTTTTATACTTCTTCAATTTGTATGCTCTACGAGCTCGCCACTAGTCACCTAATCACGATCGAACTCCTCAAGTGTAGCAACGTATTATTTGGATCAAGCTACAAAGTCACGTTGGATGCCATTATTTGTAGAAGCTGGAAATCCGTAAGGCAAAATTGAGTGTCCATCCAACACGCAATACGTGTATTCAACATTTATAAGCTCGTGTTTATCGACTCATCTGTATTGTTCTATTTGGATAAGGCAGGCTCGAGGTGACATATGAAATAATGAATCTCCTCAATATTTGACGGTTAGGCATTCCCGAAGCTTTCAAAGTCTTATCTTAGAATATGATTTCATTAAGTCTAATCTATAGTTGTTTAAATCATTATTTAAAAAAACGTAATTGCACTTTATTACTTTTTATTTGAAGATTGATATTATACATTGTTGAGGCGTCCCTACATCATTAGTTACTTTTTAAAAGAAGAAGAACAAAAGAAAAAAAAAAAGGGTTTTAACTCTTATTGAAGTATATAATAATTTATTGTAAAAGAGCCAAGTGTTTATTATTATCAGTAGTCATGTATTGTCAAATATTGTAAAAAAAAAAAAAGAAAAAAATTGCCTCACTTTTAGCCAGACGCATTTTCGATGGAATCGGACGTTTGAGTTGAACTTGAAGGGGGGCATTCTCAAATGAGTCTCAAAGAAATATTCTATTGAGCTAGAAGCATACCATAGGAGGAAGGAGACAACGGAGGATGGAGGGTGGTCAACGCCTCTCATCAGTCACTAAAGATGGGGTCACATTTAGCACCGGTGGCACTTTTTTATAATATTTTCAGTTGTTTGCTTTGAGTGGTGTGTGCATAAATAAAACATGGTTTTTATTCCCTTACAAAAGATTGAAAAGAGGAGGATGTGCATTTTGGAACCTGAGAATAATTGTATAGGAGGGCAAAATTGAATTGGAGTGATCCTCTGACTACGAGATACTTCCACCGTCATACTTCTAACATCGATCGGCCGGTGAAATATAACGTTCACTGGAAGTGAAAGCGGGAACTGTTGAGTTTGCGTATGTAGGTGAATCGGTGGAAGTGTGATCATCTCGGTATGGGATTCACTGTGGTGAAGCCGTTTGGTCATGTGTAGCAAGATTTAGACAATGAAGATCCAAGCTAGTAGTATGCAGTGAAAGGCATACGATTCTGTTTCCCAAATCTTGAGATGTGTTTTCTCCCCATGTTCCCACTAAGGGGGAATGTTAGCAATATTATTATTTCTCACATGTTTTATCAGTAAGGTTTATATTTAGATTATTTGTTGTGAGATATATTCTCACGTATTTTGTAATGGTTAGGTTTGTTGTGAGTTGTTTTATTAACTCACGTATATAGGAGTTTCTAGAGAGATTTACGGAGTTTGTTCTCCTTGAATATAGGATAAACTCCTCCTATATATTTGTATATTTCTACACCGAATAATAGTGTGAAACTATTACTTGTGTGTATTTGCCATGATTTGTAATTTCATTATGTTTGAATCCCGCAATACTAAACAATTTTGACTATTGATGCTACTCATGCCCAAGTTGATGCTTCCAATACCCATTATGAAGCTCATACCCATTATGAAGCTCATACCCAAGACCTTCTTGATGATGATGCCCAACAATTTAGATAGTTCTTAGAAGAAAACCCTCTAACATTGATCTATTAGTATATGTTTCATGGGAGAAACTTAAAGTTGCTCCATCAACTCATCTAGGAACATTTATAATCCCTACATTTATGGTATCCACCTCCTTAAGGGAACCGTATGACAAAAAATCAACACGTGACCTTCTGCGCACCGACCTCTTGAGGTCATGCCGAGACAGCCGGTGTAGAATGAATGTGAATGTGAGTGTGGTGACGAAGATCAAGCTAATTGGGCAATCTTATATCTTCAACACGTAATGTCGGGATCTGCGAGTCTAAAGAAAAGAATGCTCTCCTAACTTGAAGTGGTGTGATGGTTCGGTCTGAGATAATAGCCACTCAAAGACTCCAATCAATGTCGATCTCTTCCGAGATTATGTTTGTTGGTTTTTTAACACGCATAAAATGACCCTCGAGAGCCTCATATAGATTTCTAGACAAGGTCATGGAAGTAAGAACGAGAGCGTGGTGGAGCCACATGGATCTATGGGTGATTTTTGGTCTATTCCAGAAATTCTTAGACGATCGATTCCTATGTTTGGTAAGGAAAGTTGTGCAATAATGTCTAGTGGAAGTGGTGAAGATCTGAATACTAATATATGCAAACTAGTGTCAATGTCTAACTGATTAGTAGGTCCATCGGTTTGTGGGACTGAGGATCACAACCAAAGACTCATGGAGGGTGTGGTCCTTGTATGGTCATGCGCGTAATCAAACCCTGTTGCCAAGGGTAGTCCAATAGTCATAATATTGATTAGTAATGATGTTTAGCATATTGAGTTGCTCTATTTTCTCAGAAAAAGTTACATGTGTGCGTAAGACGTCAAAACGTAAAGCGGGTGTTAATGTCAGTTATCAATTCTGACCCGTTGGGTTGTGGGACCAAGGGATCACAACCATATGTATTTTCCTGTTGTGGACCGTTGATGGTCATACAAAATGAAATAAAATGGTTTTTGATAAGCAAACAAATTAATGAAGGAAATCTAATCTATGTTTTTGGAGTTTTCACAATATTTCGGATCAAAACAATAAAAGCAAACTAATCTACCAAAGGAAATCTTTTTGTTCTTTTCTAATTTTTAAGCAATGTGTTTTAATCTAATAAATAAACTAAAGACAAGTAATCATCCGGATGTAGTAGGTTACTTGTCTAAATGTGTGAATCTAATCTAAAATAAATAACCTAATATAATCAAAACCCTTCAAACCCTACCTCGGGGCAAAGAACAAATCATGACCCTGAAAGGGGCTATTGTTCCCCACAACTTCCGTGGTAGTGTTAAAGAGGCAAACTTACTAATGATTTGATCTACTTGTGATTGTCTAATCTATTGAAATGAACTCTATTTGATATATAATTGAAACAAGTGATTTGGAATTGAAAATTTAACAAATAAAGCAAACAAACATGCAATTCCAACCTAGACAAGCAAGAGCTTTGGTTGTATTTTTATTTGTCCCCTCAGTATGAACCTTTCTTTCTCTAAGTGTTCATGTGAGTCCAAGGGATTGGGAATGTAAGAACAGTAGCAGGAGGATGGTGCTTGAGCAATGGTAGCTTGATGGCATTCCGGATGCAATGAAAGTAGAAGAGAGATAGCACAAGAGATCAAAGCTTGGTTATGCAATTCCTAGCAAGATTGTGATAGCAATATAATGTAAGATACACAAAAATTCTTAGGCTTTTTACTTGAATACAAGCATGGAATATATAGGAATGGAGGATGGGAGGTGCCTTCATGCTCAAGGAAAGAATAAGCAGTTCCAACTAATTAAATCTATTTAAAAATAGGAGGAAGGAGAACCAAGCAATCAAAGCTAATTTTAGACAATTTGGCTCATAGATGCATGCTAAAAGTGAAATTAAGTGAACCATTGCATGTTAAAACATGCATGACAAAATCTGGAAAAAGCGGGTAGGACCGTTGCCCTGTGCATGGTGGTGGTTTCAAGACCGCCACCCCTTTTGGGTGGCGGTTTCGAACCGCCACCTGTGGCTAAGGCAATCATGGAACTAAAGGCCAAAACATACGCAGAAAGAGGCAGAAAGCTAGAAAAAATGTGTGGGAAGGCTAAGTAAAGATGTCTAGGCAACAAATATACATTGTGAATGGTCTTTGGAGCTCAAACATCTTCTTGAAAGGACTTGAATCATCATTGGGGACTTTTGTAACCGTTTTTATGACAATGTAGCACATGCAATTTTGGGTGCATACAGAACCTAACATTCCTATGAAACATGTATATATGCCTATTGTTGTGGCCACTATTGCTACTACATCTCCTACCTATCATCATGATTCCTAATGGCTTACATGTATCTTCATCTAGCACACAACATCTTGAGTCCCTTGTTCATTCTTTACAAGCATAAATTTAAAATTACAACAAGATGTCTCTCATAGTTCTAATGCTATGGACTCTTTGTGATTATTTCACAATCCACTTGCACTTAAAGTTGTATCATGTTCATTGCCTACTTGCTTTGTTGCACCTAAGCTTCTTATTATTGATGGTAAGGGTTATCCGCATGAGAATATTTAACCATTCCATGTTTCTTGTTTTGACTATCCATCTAATGATATATTTTACCAAGTTATTCCCTTATAGTCTTAAGGATTTTTCTTTGAAATGGTTTTATAATCTCCCCACACATTTTATGCGCTCTTTTACTACAAAGTAGAAAATAAAATTTTGGCACAATTTTCAATCAATATTGGAGATAAGATATCTTATGCAAAAAATTCCAAACTTAAATAAGGATCTGATGAATATATTAATGATTATGTCTTGTGTCATATAATAATGCTTACTAAGATGAACATCATATTAGATAACAATGAGTTACAAGACCTTTTTATTCAAAGTTTTCTTCCTCCATTACAATTTCATTTGTTATGTTTGATAAATTTATATCTTTTGACCATTTATGTAATCAAATGAAAGAGCATGAAGCTAAGCTATTTCACACGAAAAACTCAAGTATGTTGGTAGCACCTCTAATACATCAAATTCCAAGTTTCAAAACATATATAATTTCAAGGGAAAATATAACAACATTAAGATTCCCTCTAAATACATTGTCAACACAGTTACTCAACCTACTAAGCTACAATTACAACCTACAAGATGACAATTTAAACAATTACCTTGTCCTCTATGCATGGTTCTAGAGTAATTACTTGAGTGTAATATCATGTCTCTCCTTCCACCATTTTAGGTTGATACGAGAAAGCCTACAAAATAGGGCTTCAATGTTAATGTTTATTGTGATTATCATAGATGTATTGGTCACACTACAGATAGATGTATTAAATTATGACACATCATTTAGGATATTATTGAATCTAATGAAAATCAATAGGATGAGCCCACTAAATGTTCTAATCCTACAAATAACAACTCTAAGTTGAAAATATTCAATGATCCACTTCCTAAGCATAATAATGACACATCTAATTTATAAGTTCATAATACGCATCGTGTGGTGCCACCATTGTCTTCATATGATCATTTGCTTGATGTTATGAATGACACTATTACTTGCACATCATCTTCTAAACTACTCATTTATTTTGACAATTCTAATATAGATGACACACTTGTTTCTGACACATTATTTATTCCAGTCTCTATTCATCATATTCCTATTCAAGGTGTCTTGGTTATTCCACACAACAAGTATAATTTTTTTGCATGGCCATTACTTTAGTCTCCTGGTATCACTTTTGAGAGTCTTGTGCTTGATTTGATCCACAGATAAGTGCATGGAAATGGGGGGCCAAAACGGGGTCAAAAAGGGACACATTTTTCCTAAAATCAACGAAACCTGAACTTCATCTAATAATTTGGCATGCATATGCTCAAAATTTGACAAAGTGATAAGAATGAGTACCATAGATCTTGGAATCTATTTTCTAAACTACTATTCTTTTTTAAAATGGTGGAAATTAAGAGGGTCAAATGTGGTGCACGCACAAAGCATGTTTATTTTTGTGTCAAAAAGATAAAAACCTATTGTGTGTGTGCCCCCCATTTTTTAGTTTTATAAATCATTTTTGAAATCCCTTTAGCATAAAGTTATCTAATTCCATGTACGAGGTCCCACTAATTTTTCATAATTTTGGGACGAATATATAATTTTTTTATTAATTTTCAAAGTGCACATATCCCAAAAATAAAATATTTGTGTGTGCACCCCCGTAACTTTGAGAAAAAGTCATTTCTTTTGTTTTTTTAAGTGTGTGTAGAATGGAGTTTATTAAAACCACTTTTAAAAAAATTGGATGAAAAAATCATAAATTGTGCACCAAAACGTATGCATAGGTTTTTGCAAGAAAAGAAGGCACTAGTAAAAGAAATTATGGATGAAAGCCTTAAACTAATCAAATTTTAGAAAGAATTATATCGTCATCAAGGTAAAACCGAGCTTGACATCGTAGTATAATTTATTTTTAAATATTATGTTATAATGCATGAGATATTGGGGTGCACACATGAGATTTTGATGTTTTTTGTCAAACAGGATTTATTCATGGATTACACAGTCCAAACCTTTGGTTTGGATATCCAAGGAAAATCCAAGCCTATGGATTAAGAATTTTAAACCCAAAGAAGATGAAACGTGCTCGCGTTTCTATTTGCTATGTGGTATATGCGTTTATAGGAGGGGTATATTTAGTATAAGAAATATATAAAGTATAAAGATTAATAAAAGAAAAACTTATAATTTAAATTTAATTTAGTAAATATATGAAGTTAGGGTCACTCTACACCTTATAGAACTAGTCTCACAGCTCCATCAGTCACAGTTTAGAAGATAGTTTTTCATATTCTAATCTCATCAGTACATAGGTATTTTTCAGGATTTCAACATTCAACATTCAACCTTCAAGCTTTTAGGGTTTAAATTATATAATTGATATCTGTTTTGTGAAAGAATATAGTCATTATTTAGGTTTTGGGGCCTTTTGGATTGGTTATTAGCATTTGTAAAAGTGTTAAATGTGTCAAAATTAGAATTTACAAACCTCACAACTCTTAAAGGTAGTGACAACTGATCGAATATATGGACTCATGAATTTTCCCATGAGCATGGAGTTGAATCCCTAATTTTGTCTTAAAATATGGTAAAATCATATTATGGATGAGTACCTACTTTACAAGCTTAGGGAATGCATCTTTCACTTCTTGGTCAATGGTGTGTCCTTCCTCTGGCTAGCCTACCTCAATACCACTCTCAACCTGGATCAAAAGAAATTATTAACAGGTTTTTTTAAGTTTGTTTCAATGTGCAAGGATGATTAGATACAATGATTGATGAGTTTAGTGTGACTTGATGGAAGATAAATTCCTCCGGATGCCTAAAAAGGCCATTATGAGCTAATAAAACATCTTCTGAGAGAGTTCAATAAATATATTAAGCATCCGGAGGTGATGTCGAGAATCTTGGAAGTGTTGGAGGTAATTTAGGAATATTGTTTAGGGCTTAGGGTTTAGGGTTTAGATTTTAGGGCTCATGATTTAGGGTTTAGAGTTTAGGGCTCGAGGTTTAAGGATAAGTGTTTACGGTTTAGGGTTTCGGATTAGGGTTTAAGGTTTAAGAGTCGGGCTTTAGGGTTTAGGTTTTATGGTTTAGGGCACATGGTTTAGGGTTTAGGGTTTAGTGCTCAGGGTTTAAGGCTTACGGTTTAGGGCTTAGGGCTTAGGGTTTATGGCTTAGAGTTTAAGTTTTAAGGTTTAAGGTTTATGGTTTATGGTTTAGGTTTTAAAACTCGGGGTTTAAGGTTTAGGGTATAGGTTTATGGTTTATGGTATAGGGCTCAAGGTTTAGGGTTTAGGGTTTAGGTTTTATGGTTCAAGGTTTATGGTTGAGGGTTTAGGGTTTAGGGTTCAAGTTTGAGGGTTTAGAGTTTAGGGTTTATGTTTTAGGGCTTAGGGCTTAAGGCTTAGGGAATAGGGTTTAGGGTTTATGGCTCAAGGTTTAGGGTTTAGGGTTTGAGGTTTTGGGTTTAGGGTTGAGGGTTTATGGTTTAGGATTTAGAGCTTAGGGTTTATGGTTTAGGGCTCAAGGTTTAGGGTTTAGGGATTAACATTCATGGTTTATGGTTTAGGGTTTAGGGTTTAAGATTTAGGGTTTAGAGTTTAGGGTTAAGGGTTTAGGATTTAGGGTTTAGGGTTTAGGGTGTACAATTTAGGGTTGATGGTTTAGGGTTTAGGGTTTAGGGTTTTAGGCTCAAGGTTTACGGTTTTGGGCTCGGGGTTTAGGGTTAAGGGTTTAGGATTTAGGGTTTATGGTTTATGGTTTATGGTTTAGGGATTAGGATTTAAGGTTTAAGGGTCGGGTTTAGGGTTTAGGGCACATGGTTTAGGGTTTAAGGCTTAGGGTTTAGGGTTTAGGGTTTAGGGCTCGGGGTTAAGGCTCATGGTTTATGGCTCAGGGTTTAGGCTTACCCATTCACTCACTGTAATGTTTTATGTCTTACCCATTCTTATTAGTATTGACAAAGAGTATTCAACTAAAAAGGGTTCATATGCTTCGTAGGAAAAACATTCAAAGAGAGTCATCACAATTTGATGCCTTTCATCTACTAATATTTTAAAGGAGGGAAATGCCAGATATCCAAGAACAATTTGGTACAAAGAAATGTTACCCAATACAACTATATCATTTTTTTCTATAGCTTGTGAAATATTTGGAGCTCCAAGACTGCTATAAATTGAGAATAACAAGTCCAGTGGTAATTCTTGGTTTGACAAATTAGGATACTAAGTCAATTTGATCATTTTTTATGCTCTTTTGAATAATTATTTCAGTTCTGAAGCTATTGGGAATGAAGGTTTCATTCAAAGAACAAAGCTTGTGTAAGTTTGCAATTTGAGAGGATTTTTGAGGTTCAATTTTATTTTCCAATATCCATTACTCCAATGTTTGAAAATATTTCTCTAGATGTAATAACATTCTTATTCAGACACTTGATGATTCTTGAATGTCCAATCTTGCCACAGACCCTAGTAGTCCTCGATCCTTGGATATAGGGAGACAACGTTACTTGGCTTCCATTCATAAATATAGAGATATTTGTAAATTTTTGTTATGACCTCTAAATTTTTATGCATTTCAAGTTGTTTGGAAATCACATCACACCTTTCACTAGCCTTGATGACCACCCCTATCTTTTTGAAGGTGCTTTTGAAAGAATCCATGGGTTTATTATAGAAGGAAATATCAATGAATGGAAGGTCACTAAGCCGTAAGCCAACTGACTCCCATTCATAACTAAATAAGAAATATTTACTAGGTGATTGATAACCTATGCGTGTTCTTAGCCATTCCGCTGAAATCGATTCCATCTGAGGAGACTTTTGGAGCTAGGAGGGGTAAGAGGATGATCTTTATATAGAGCATCATATATGTAAGAATGATAAATCATCTGAGTTTCACTTGATGTCACTCACTTGGTAGCTTTTTTAAACACTCATTTGAACCTTGTAGTGTGATCACACTTTAAAGGAGGATGGACATTATAACCACCTCATTTTAGTCTAACAGGTGGCCACATGACAATAATCTCATTCAATGATAAATCCTTCCATCTACATGGTGAATACCTATTTCAGTAAGTGATAGATAATCAAAAAATGGTTTGAGCATTATGGAGTTGATTTGTGGTCACTAGGGTTAATTGTGGAGGCCTTGAAAATTAAGAGAGTTTAGGGATTTGGGATTAAGGCTTGGGGCTTAGGGTTTAGGGTTCAGGGTTCAAGGTTAAGGGTTTATAGTTTATGGATTAGGGATTATGGTTTAGGGTTTAGGGCTTAGGGTTTAGGGTTGTGCATTTGAGTGAAAAAACTTCTAACTTTAAAAAGTGGTAAAACATGAGTTACCATGAGTTGAAAACATGTTTCTAAAACCTCAAGTGATGACTTAAGTGTTTAGAAACACTATTATGAGACCTACATTGTGATGGGAATAAGATGCTCTCTTCTAATTACAAGGAAAGAGTAAGGATCACTCTCTTATTTTTCAAGGCCTCCACAATTAACTCTAGTGATCAAAAATCAACTCCATGATTCTTAAACCATTTTTGATTATCTATCACTTACTGAAATAGGTATTCACCATATAGATGGAAGTATTTTTCATTGAATGATATTCTTTTCATGAAACACATATTGAAATATTGCATAGACGGAGAAGGCATAAATGGGTATCTAGAAAACCCATCAGTATGGTCTGAAACCCCCTAGATTGAAAGGTACACTAGAAAATGCACAAGACCAGAGCTAGAAGAGAGTTAATAGGCTAAAAATTAGAAAAGGTGATAACAAGATAAGTTTAAAGGGTTGAAATTTGAAATTTGTCATGCATTACACTAAGCTCGAAGGGCATATGAGGACGTGTTTGTTTAGTTGTTGATATGACTAGATGTGCATAATCATGGATCTTGCATGGGAATGGATCTTGAGAGCTAAAATAGGGAAGGATTGATTAAAATTGAGAGGATTAATGATTTCTTTGATTAATTATCACTTTTTTTGAATGGTTTCATGTTAGTCGAGCATGGTGAAACAATATAAAGACTTGGAGGGCAAATGGAAACAAAAATTCCAAATTTGTGCTTGAGGACATGGTGAAACAATATAAAGACTTGCCTAGGTAGGAGCAATAGTTATCCAATCTGAAATCAAAAATTCATTTCAATATTTGTGGGTTTAATTTAAAAATTTAATTAGGACACTTAAAGATCACATCTATTTTAAATCTTCCCTAGAGGAATATATGAGTCTTATTTTTCTCGGAAGTCTCGGAGTCTTTTCCATGATCGAGGAAATGCGGTTTAAAAGCAAGCCCAAACTCGGTTCTACAAGAAAAAAGAGACGAGCGAGTGAGTCATTTTAATCAATGTCTGATTAGGCTTATGTACAAAATGTGAGAGCAGGCCCGTATCATATCAACACCATACACCATTATCTATCATCTGGGACTCTGTTCCAGCGTCTCTCCATCTTCGGCACATCCTAAGGGTAAGTTTTAGGTCCACTGATTGTGCCATTTTTGACATATTTGAGCCTATCCACCGAGATCTTGTTGGAAAGACTTTTAAAAAACAAGATACTAATGATAATGATTGAAATTAGTTGTTATTAGTCTGATTTCTAATCTCATGCAAATGTGTGTTAGGAGCTTCTCGCAGATCACCTTTCATGATGTTTCGTATCCTTCATCACTTCATAGTGCTCTATTTCATTGAGGTTTTCGGGGGTTTTGTGTTTAGTTTGGTGCATTAGCACTTCTTGATGATGACCATTCCCTTGATTATTTGAATCGATAAAAAAGTTTACAATTTTATGTGTTTTGATTTAGATATGTGTTTATAAGGAATTAGTTGATGAGTCCATATATTCGATCGATGTTTCAGTCATTCTACCTAAAAATTTACAAATGTGTTTTGAGTATGTGTTAGGTTTGAGTCCAAATTCGATCGAGTTTTTGGGAGTTGTGAGGTTTGTAAATTCTAGTTTCGACACATTTAACACTCCTACAAATGTCAATAACCAATCCAAAAGGCCCCAAAACCTGAACAAAGACTATATTATTTCACAAAATAGATATCGATTGTATAATTTAAACCCTAAAAGCTTGAAGGATGAATGTTGAAATCTGAAAATACCTATGTCGACGTGAGACTAAAATATGAAAAACTATCTTCTAAATTGCGACAGATGGAGCTATGAGACTAGTTCCATAAGGTGTAGAGTGACCCTAACTTCTTATATTTACTAAAATAAATTTAAATTATAATAAATAATTAAATATATTTGTTAATATTTATACTTTATTTTTCTAATACTTAAACCATTTATTTTAGTAAATATATCCCTCCCATAAGCACATATGCCACATAAAAATATGAACGTGAGTACGTTATAACATGAGCACGTTATAACGTGGGTGCGTTATGGATCGATTTACCAAGCCATAACGCGACCCCGAATTTTCTCAACCTTGTTATAATGCGACTGAGCCATAACGCGAGCGCGTTATGGCCAAAATGGCCAAAAATAGAGTTGTGTCCACTTCCCCACCATTTCCATGCACTTACCCCCAAAATTTTGATGTATTACATTACCAATCACAATTGGGTATATCACTACACAACCGCATTCTGGTTGCTAAATATATTTCTACTTAAGTATTGCATTTAGGTCTCCTTGGCTACATGCCCTTAGAGCTACTCCATCGATAGTTCATCAATGTATCAATTTTATTCATCATCAATGTTTTCACTATTCATGGAATTCTTTTTAGGGATTTCTCTCCTAATGTGCCTAATTCTTCTACATTTTCTATCACTCTTCATAGTTCATCTATAGATAGGCCTCTTATTTCATACACTACTTTACATAGTTCTAGTCCTCCTAGGTCTCATGATAGGCCTTTAGTTGTGTACATTGCTTCATATACCACTAGCCCTCTTAGGTATCATGCTAGGCCTTTAGTTGCACATACAAATTCACTTAGTTATAGGTCTCATAATAGGCCTTTAGTTGCACATGTTACATCACACAGTTCTAGGGCCTCTAGGTATCCTCCTAGGCCTTCCTTTGCGCACATTGTTAGGGTTGGAAGGGTCGGTAAAATGAAATATAAAGAATCCATTAGTCATATTCCAGCTTGAGTCCAACATTATGCCATATTAGGTTTAGGAAATTTGAATCTAGGATCTTAACATGCTTTGAAGGAATCCTTCCAACGAAATAACCTATCATACAAAATTGTTTAAGCCATTGACAAGTAGTGTTAAATTCTTCAACCTGGTAACAAAATATTAGGGAAGTATCGTTATCTTGTGGAATAATTTTGGCACAATTTTCCTTAGTTATTTCCTTAGAGGAACCATCACAATCTAACACGATGTCAAGTAATGGATTATGTGAGTGGGAGGCAATTATAAAAGGGCCACTAAAAGGTGAGGTTTCTAAAAAACCATAATAAATGTAAATGCATGTGAAATTAATCCCATAGAGGGCAATATAAATAGAGATGAGGACCTAGTGATGATGAGCATACAAAACTAAAAAAATCTAGGAAATCTCCTCATGTGTGCAATTTAAAAAATGGTACTTAAAATTTCAATAATAATGTTTAATTAAGTAAAGAGGAATGTCATAATTTTTATGGTGATTGGGTGTTGTTTTCACCCTAATTAAATATCTAAGTGTTGTTTGATGTAAAACAAATAAGAAAGATGAAAGGGTTTGTAACAAGTAGATTATTCTAATTAACTAACTTCCAACATTAACCATTCACAATCAGAATAATGCATTCATACATGAAATGATTGATAAATGATAAGTACTTGCTCAAATACACAAGAGGAGAGAGAAACTTATTTGGATATACAAGATAGTGGAACACATTGATTAGGAACTATAGATGCTTTAGTGAAATTTTCGAGCTATAAACTCTACAAAGTGGTAAGACTATACAACTATTTTATGGTCTAGACCTGATCTGTATGGTCCTAACCTATAATTATCCATCCTTGGACCCTTTGGCGCTAGATCTATAAATTTTTGCGTGTGTTTCTTGTCTAGTAATGATCTTCATTGTATGCCACTCTTTCTCGTACAACTTCGGATTAAGCTGTAATTACTTGTAATAAAGTGGCAAACCTTAGCAAATTAACCCTTCATCATAACATTAGAAAACCAAAAATAAAAACATACATGTGTGATGAGGTGAAATACCCCACCAGAGGGGTCACCTAGTAAAACTATGGTATAGCACGCGTGTTCGGAGGGTATTAAAGAATACCCTTGATTTTAATTTTTACCTCTACTTATTCAATTAATAATACCCCTCTTGTTATATTATTAAAATGAAAATATTCCCTATTTTTTCCATGTACCTCACTTACCCATTTTTTCATTGCAATTTTATTTACCCCTTTTTATTTCTACCCGTATATGTCAAATAGAATATATATCATGTTTCTCACTCAAATATTATTTTCTTAATACACCTCTCTAGATAGTGGGTTTGAATACATTCAAGACCTATTACCAATTACTTTAATGTTATTCTTTAATAATTTATCGTTCTTCAAATAATTAAGATGGTGAAACAATATTATTTAAGATGAAAAGCATACTCAATCTTAGTTACTGACAAAATCGGAAGTTCCCTTTGCATCTCAATATTTCCTAGTTAAGAATCTTCTAATTGATATTTCCTTATTCAATAAGAGATTATAATTTAATTTTGTGACCACACTCCTCTTGCACTTTTCAAGTCTTTCAAATAGACAACGGTAGATAAATTGGGAAGATTATCAAATATAATTGTTTAGGTACATTATCATATAAAGACTATGATAAGTCTATTTTTATATTAACACTTATCAATTATTTAGTCATGGACTCTATTAATATATGTCCATATAAATACCTAATTAAAAAAATGCATTTACATATAAAATAAAATAATTTCAATGGATGTAAACTCATTTACACAAAGCATTGAATTTAATTTAATGCATGAAATTAGAATGAATGAGGATAATGTCGAGTCATTGATTCAAAGTCATTGTTGAAGTCATAATAAAAGAAAACCTCAAATGAGATATATTACATGCACAACCAACTAATTTGAAATATGACTTAGTAAAAGTAAAGGAGCAATTAAAATATATCAAGTTCCACCAAGAATTTATCCATTGCTATAGAAAAAATGAACTAGTTCATATCATAACAAGTTGATGTGACATGCCCACAAAAGGAATCTTGAGATTCCAAAAAAAAGCTTAATGCTCTTTTTATTAGTTTAGAATATTTAAAATTACTCTAAATTTACATTAATATTATACAAGTATGCATGTGTTGTGGGTGAACATCTTGAAAATGTATTGAGTTATCTATACCCATTTCAAAATTTAACCATCATTTACAAGTCTTGGAGTCTCATCTCCCTAAGTTTCCACAACACACCAATACTAAGAATAAAAATAGAAAAATTTCTAAGTCACCATTTATAAAACCGTCAACACTTTGATATGATGAAAATAACACCTCTTTAACCTTGATTAAACCTACCTTGCACCATTTTCTATGGTATTTTGTATGGACTAATACTAGCACCCTTTACTTATGTCTAATCTATCATTTGGGCCTGAAATTACTTGTACTAAATTTTATTTGCAAGATGAAGATGTGTTATTTTAAACTCTTATAGTAGTAGAACAAAGTACATTCTAAGTTGAATCCCAACACATTTTTCTCAAGTTAATTGATAGACTATTTATATTTGGTTAATGCAATTTCCTAATGAGGAATTGAAATTCATCAAATAGTGAATGGGGGTTCAAATATCCCTTCAATCATTTAAGCAAGCATGATTTACCATCTAAAAATGTAATATATAAACAAAGTGTCTTTTATATAAATAACAAAATGTGATTCCATAGTCTCCAAATAATTATGGATATGCACAAAAGGAGCTTGTCAAAAAAGATCAACAAAAGTTTAATCAAATGCAATTGTAGATGTAAATCCCAATGCATCATTGTTTGATAGCATCATAAAAGCTTGTACAAAACTTGGAGCTTTGGTATAAAATCAAAATGTACATTAAAAAAATTGAGTGCAATTTTTTTCCAAATGTTATGGTTATGGCCGAAAACCCTCATAGGCACATATGCAAACTAGGTAGATTAAACAACACACATCTCATTGACAAAATGAGTTATACACGTGACATCATAGAATGCAATGGTTTCAGGATATAAAATTCATGGCTATTGCAATTATGCCATCAAACTCTCAACGAGCACCATTTTCATTATTATCCAAACCTTTCACTGCACATATGCCAAAAAAATAAAAATTAATATTATAGTGTTACAAATGAATCAATATAAATGAAAATGTAAAAATATTTTTAAATAATCTATAACACATAGAAATTAAAAGAATGAGAGTTAGAAGATAAAGACATCAAAAACATATGACTTATGTATGTTACAACTTGTCACAAGTGGGGACATTAGAAAAACCAATGAAGCCTCAAGATATTTAATACAAAGTTATCCTTGGAAAAAAAAATATAAGTTAAAACTACAAAGCAAGTAATTTGAACAAAAACATAATGTGAGCTATGAGAAATATTAATAAATAAATATGCAAAGCTGGTTTTACAGCTACTAATACTAGAGTGTTAAAACTTAGAGGCCATGTCACAAGGTTCTCTGAATTTCATCAAAAAAGTGCTATGAAAACATTCCCTGAATACTATGATCAACATAATGTTGAAAATGCATTGGGCCCCTATTATACAAGGTCTAAGTTGATGTTCTGGTAGGGAATATTAATTAACTCCACTTGAAGACTTAGAAGAATGAGTAAACAACAAGACTTAAGATTATTTGTAACAAATAATTACCACTGTAATTTCCTAGTGATAGATATTTTAGATTTATCCTCATTATGTACGCCATTATCAATATTTTCTTTATAAGACAAGTTTAATGTAGGAAATTCTCAAAGCAAGAATTTGAAGACACATTTTAGATTTTCTTTTAAGGGCATTCGATATAAATACTCCTTAAAAAGTGTGATAAGATTTCTCAACATAATGTTGAAAAGGTCTAAGCACTTTATTTGAGATCCAAAGGAGTTAAACCATGCTAAAACCCAAGTTAATGTTGTAAATTTAGCTATTTTGGATAGTTCTCCATGTATTGAAATTTTTTTACTAGCAATGGTAAAGAATGGTTCTCTACTCTCATAATTAAATAAATAGAAAGTTACGAGAACTATGCTAAATAGAGCTCTTGCTAATAGTTATCCTAAAATCAGTACCATTATGGGTTAAATCAGCTATTATATGAATCATATAGCTTCAAAAGTATCATATATGCTATTTTTTTCCATGTATTGAACAACAAAAAAAAGTTGAGTGGGAAAAATAGACCCATGTCAAACAAACCCACCAACCGGATTAAGTGCTCTTCAAAACCCAAAGTAGAACATGGAGAGAACACATCCTAAATGGCCTTTCAAACCTATCATTTTCCTTACATGATAATACAAGCACTTTATTTGAGATCTAAAGGAGTTAAACCACGCTAAAACCCAAGTTAACATTGTAAATTAGCAGTAATCGAATAGTTGCAGGGAGTGCAGAAGTCGGAGCTCTACTTTACTAACAATAGTAAAGAATGGTTTTCTACTCTCATAATTAAATAAACAAAACATTACGGAGAACTATGCTAAATAGAGCTCTCGCTAATAGTTGTCCTAAAATCAATACCATTATGGGTTAAATCAGCTATCATATGAATTATATAGCTTTAAAAGTATCATATCTATCTTTTTTTTTTCTCCATGTATTGAACAACAAAAAAAAGTTGAGTGGGAAAAATAGACCCATGTCAAACAAACCACCAATTGGGTTAAGCACTTTTCAAACCCAAAGTAGAACATGGAGAGTGACACATAAAACAACCTTTGTAAATCTCATTTTCTTGGATACCATACAAGCACTTTATTTGAGATCAAAGGAGTTAAACATCACCAAAACCCAAGTTAACGCAAAATTTAGCATAAATGGGATAGTGGACTTCAATTTCCGAATTTTGAATTTTTATTAGCTTAAAATGGCATCCATTCAAACATGAAGTGGAACTCATAACTTATTTTTTGTTATATTTCCCTTCAAAATATACACTTTTCAAATAGAATCATATTCATTCTTGTCTTATTGGAACTTTAGCTAGATTCATCCATTCAATTGTGTAGTTTTTGTCCCAAAAGAATTTATTTCTCCGGATTAGTGTTTAAGGTCGAGGGATAGAGATGTGAAGGAACACTAATAATATGTTGAAACTTGTTTTTTGATTTTCTATAAAGAGGAGGTTGATTAATGATTATGGTTGTTTCGCATTCATTTTAGGATCAATTTCAAGGTCCTTCCTTCATTATAAAAGCTTATTAGTTTGTAAGGAGTTGTCTAAGCATGGAAGAAATATGCATTATTCAACTTCATCCTTTGGAAGATCCGAGGCCAAACCCTCAATTATGGTTCAAGACTTCTTAGTTCTTTGACCAAAATGTGATATTTCATTTATAACTTCTTCTGGTTTCTTTATTTATTCGATCCCTCAAATAGTCTAATCAAATTCTACATCTTTGAATTTATGGTGATTATCTACCATCAAACCTGCTACACACACTACACAGAATGTATTCTTTGCAAGGTAAAGGAACTAATTATCAGTTCCTCCATGCACATTTTTTATAATAATGAAAAGAACGATGTAATTGCCTAAAGGAACTTGAAATGGAACTAGGGAAATGACTAAAGCTTTTTTGGATTTCCTCTTTGATATTAAATATGATTAAAGATTATTTGAATTTCTTCTAGCTACATTATTTTTGTGGAAGGGTCCATCATAATTGATTTTCATGTGTTACTTTAGTATGGTTGTTAGATGTGTGATTGTTGAGACCAAAGAGTTCCAATAGATGTGAAATGTTTTTTTTGTTTTTTTGAATTTCACACGATAAATATATTGATGATCAAATAAAATATAATGAATATTATCAAGTGACTTGGATTAATTTGACTTAGGCTATTGGTTCTAATCTTGGGTTTTCACTAATGAATAGGATCTGCAACATTTTCAAAGTTTTTAGTTATATTAGAGATGAATACTCTTATCATAAATTCCATGATAAGGTAGTTTGCATCTTGAGAGTTCTTAAGAAACCTAAAAGCCAAATACAAGGGTATCGAGAAGTCATACTAGCCTTTATTATAATGCACAATTACATTTTCATTACCTTTATTTTTTCTTAAGCTCTATTTTGAAGGTTGTGGGACACCCTATTGCATTGTCAAGGTGAGATTGTGTGCTAACTTATTTTGTCATGTAGGGTACACGTGTCTTGAAGCCTTGATGTGGTTTGGAGTTGAAACTAGCTCATGTAAATTTTATTGTATGGGGAGAGACAGGAACCCTATTGTGGTGTGGGGGTGAGTATATGGGCTTAAGAATGTATCTCACTTTCGGTACTCCCCAACACCTCTACTTGTAGTTCAATATTCCATAGCCTCACTTACCCATATTTCAATACTACACAATTTCTATGAAGTAGAAATCACCTGTACACTTACTGTATAGATTCAATGTTTTCCAAATCAATATCTTGGGACCCTTTTACTCTCATGAGCCACTCATAAAAAAAACACCCCTTTAACATTTATATCAATCCTTTCACATGTCACCTAACTTTAAAATAAGAAAGTGGATTCATTTATCTTTGATACTAGAAAGTGGATTCTTTTGATGCACCCCCAAATATGGGAGAAACATTCATTCACATTTTGTATTATATTTGTTGTCAGAGTTAGGGGTATAAAAACATGAAATCAACTCTATTTCTTCCAAAGCTAAATATTTCTAGGTTTGGAAGATTAAATGCATCTCAATTCCAGGATTCCATCCATATCCCTAAGTGGATGGATGTGCAAAATTATGTCAATTGATATCAGCATTTAATCATGATATTATAATGAGGGATAACATTATGAAGGGACCAAAATAGTTTCATTACTCAAAGCTCTTTGAAAATCCTTATGGCCTTGAGGATGGGGGTATGAGACTTTGATGTATTAGAGGAAAACAAGGAGAATTAAGAATCCTTCTACAACATGTTACAAATAGATGTTATCACCAACATTACACCAAAAGAAGCCCATTGAGTATCATGACCTCTAATGTTGAGGAAGATGAGACACCACTAATGCAAGAAGAGCTTCTCCTACAAGAATTTTCTCCCAACCTCTCCACATCCTTCATCATCTCCTCAAGAAATAGAACTCATTCGGTATTGGACTCTATTCCTTATACTCATTATACATTTAAAGCTGTATCAAGTCCCTTATCAACCTTTAGTGGTCAAAAGCCATCTTCATGGAGCTTGTAGGCCTATTATGAAGAATTCCTCACTCAAAAGATCATAGATGTCTAAAGTGCCTCCAACTCTGAATAGTGAATCCTTCACTCAGATGCCTTGGACTTAATCCTGATGTGATCAATATCTATGTACAACCCTAAACAATTGCATCATTTAAAATATCTATGTTTCTTGAACTAGAATTTGGTGGCTTATCCTCTAAAAAGAATTAAGATGGACATTCTTGAATAGAAAATTTTCCAGGTTATGGAATCCATTGAGTATTATTTTCTATAGAGATCTTGAAGAGAGATTGATGAATAGATAGCTAGGTGGGCCCATGCCATGATTCTTGTTACAAGAACTAAACAAATCCTGGAACCAAAACTCAAAGCTAGATAAAGAGTGCGAAATATTATGCTCCTCATGCAATGAGGTCAATATTTAAGAATAAATAAGACCATGTATAAGATTACAAGACGATGTTAGTTTGAGTAAAAAGACATACTAAATATGCCCAAGGTATAGCTTGTCTAAGATCTTAGGGTTCATTGTGAAGAAAAGTGGCATATGGACTTTTAAGTTTTTCAAGCAAAATTTCAATTGTCTATAAGGTCTTTGATATGGTGAAAAATCCATATCAATGTTTATTACTAGATACACATGGATAAATTGACTTCCTAATATTTATCCATTCTTAAACCCCTTGTTGTTTTCTTGGGTTTATCTATTTATAAGTAATCCATCAGATTTGAAAAAGTGAAAGCAAATGATAATAAAAGAAAGTTTTAATGATTGTGTTAGATGACAAAAACACTTTGAAAAAAGTATAAATTGAAAGAAGTTAAAAACAAGTATAAAAAGGTTTTGGAATAGTTATATGATGGGCATCTTCCATTTTACCTAAAACGGATCATAATTCAATGTGTGTCGATACCATAAGTGAATGGTTAATGCAAGTGGACTTAATATGAAAATGCCAAAATTTATGGGTTTTTTTTACCAAAGTATGTGGATTCATCAAAAGTATCAGTGAAGAGTGACATATACAACTTCGGTGTGGTGTTTTGGACCGATAACATGTAAAAAGCCATTGGAGATAGAGTAGAACAAGGATATTTTCTACTAGATTTCTCACAAAGTTGTGACCCGAGAAGGTGCATTCAAGTTCTTGATTCCGTAGTAAAATCACATGAAAATAATGGTATATTTATATTTATGAAATAGTGTTAAGCCATTCTAAATCCATGATAAGATTAAAGCATGATCATGGGTTATCATACAACATAAAATCACATATCAAATAACTATATTACGAGTTTCAGATATTTTTGTAGGTTCAAGGAGAGGGAGGATGTTTGCACTAACCTGTAAAATCTAAAATTGCATCATTTTCAGATGGTATCATCAAGCACCATTTTCATTAATATTTGAATCTTTCACCGCAGCACATACCAAAAAAATAATATTATGGGGTTACAAATGAATTGATAAATCATAAAAAATGAAAATTAACAAATTTTTAAATCATCTATAAAAAATAGACATTCAAAGAAGGAAGAACAAAATGATTTTAAAACTACACCTTGTTTAAGTTTTTTTAAAAATCTTCAAAAATAATGTAATCACTATCTTCCAATTTGTATGTATTGCTCCTAGAATCATATGATAAGTTGGCAATGCGATGATAGATTCAAGTTGTAAAAAAATATGGTTTGTAGAATCATACTTGTATATGTGTTTCCCTTTATTTTATCATACCAACAAAGTTGAAGTTCAATTCCTTCTTGTCTATCCAAAAGATCAATGTCATTATGGTAATCAAACACTTTATTACCATCTTTTTTCATTCTTTGAACCCTTCCAATGTACCATGTTCCACATGAAACACCATGATTTGTACTTCGAGAAACCCCTTTTCTTGTAGTACGTTCAGCTATGGGTATAGAATCAATGTCAAACAAAACCCCACAATATGACCCAATGCCAAAGCTAACTGAAACACCCTTTCTTGGTGCTCTCTCATCTCATCTAAAGTACACCCCATTTCTCACTTTGGTTAGCCTATCCTTGGATAATGTTGGATTTCCATTCAATTGACTAACCAAACATGATTTATACATATCCTTACCATCGAGATCAACAATTGGTTTAATGGTTGCACTTTCATTATCCTCAATGGAATCTAATATTTCATCCAACTCATGCCTCCACTCACTTTCCATTGTTTGAAATTCACTTCCATCAACTACCATCAATGATGAAGGTTGGAATATAGAGATAGAATGCTCTGGAAGAGAGTCATGAAGTACTTCATCCACAACTTGAAATTTTGGATAATTTTGATCCTCTTTCCATGGTTTAAGCCACCAAGAATATTGAGTGTTATTAATGGGTTTCATGCCAAGACTTGATAAAATGCCTTGTGCATCATTCAATCCTTTTTTAGAGCTTCTATAATTTTATCATCAGTAGATATTGTATCATATTGTGACAACATAGTAGGGTTATACTTCATGTTTTGATGCAATTTACTCCATATGTTTTCTTGTTTCTTATGAGATTTATTAAAATGAAGTCCTTGGGACTTGCTTCTTCTTCAACAACCCTATTAAGAGTTCCAACAGTGTGAAGTAAATCAGTGAAATCATAGGACCTTTCTACTCCAACCATGCCACCAAATTTGCTAAAGAAGTTTTCACATACATCTGAACCAGTTAGGTGCAATACACATGGCAAGTGTGGGTAGTGATCCCAAAACAATTTCATCAATAAAACTACAAAATGGCAAGAAATTTGCACATCAAGATATGCCTCTTTGCTGATAAAATTAATGCTAACATCTGTTTGGGACTGGTTTCATACCCAACATAGCCATAATATAAAGAAATGATGAACTCTTGATGCATTCCGCACTCTTTCCCAAAGAGTCGAGTATTAGACAAAAAATGTCAATGTAATCAACAACAATTGATAAATAAATCTTTGTACCTAATGTCCTCTCTGTCCTACCACTTATTGTACTTCTCATCTCTTTCAAACAATTTTGAACATGCCTTGAAGCAATGTGTTGTGCTGAAGCCCAATTTTGTCAATCTATCCTCTCTATATCTTCAACTTTCAACTTGTGATCATCCACTTTAAAATTATTATAAACCATTCGAACATGATTAAAACTAATCAACTCTTTTCCAACAATCAAATCCCACCGACCACTAAATAAAGGATTCACTAACTTTTTTCCATTATGGATGTAATCTTGATCATGAAGTCTTGTTACAATTTTATCAATATATGAACATGTTAGCCTCCATCCTTCCCATGGAATTTGATATCTAGATCCCATTGTTGAAGAATAATCCCTTAACATAAGATGTCTTCTTCTACTATCTCCATCTGAGGAATGGCCAATAATAGGTCCTAAATACATTTCTACATGTTTCTTCCACATGAATTCTATTGTTTTCCATTATTGATGAACAAAATCTACATTGAACCTATTGCATGTTGGATGAAGAACCACAACCAAATGAGGAAGCATATCATGTAAGGGGTTTGCAATAATAACACGTGCATAGTGTCCAATCACATTGTTCTTAAAAGCATCTGTGATATTTTCATATCCTATTGCTCCTTCACCAACCGTCACTAAGAAATGTGATTGACATTGGTGTTCTTATTTATTTCCACAAAACCCACCAACGTATCACTTTTTTCAACCCACCTGATATATTTTTTCACAATAGTTTCATCTTCAACAAGGCATACGGGAATTGGGCCTTCTATTCCATGCTTGGACTTATAACTAGCATAAATATTTCCTATTGCCTTAAAAATGTATTCATGCTCCCCTAGAATGTATGTTAATGATTTTCAAACTTTCCTTAGAGTTGTAGATATTGAAGGACCATCTAGATTCAAACTAAGAAAGCTATGCAATCTAGGACCTCCCCATAGCTTAATCATCTCGTAAATAGATTTGGTGGATTTACTATACCTTTTTCTTCCTTAGAATGCACAATATTGTGAAAGATATCTTATACAAATTCCCAAACTACATCCTTACCTTGTAATTTTCCTTGTTTATGTGCCTCACACACATCTTTGCAAAATCAATATACATCTTTCCTTTCTATAGATTCAAATAAATTTTCCTTTAGGGATCTAATTCTAATAGATAATGAAGCAAAAATTGTCCTCTCCCACCAAAGAGCATGCATTGTTATTCTTAGGCTTGTATTAGCATCTCGTGAAACTCTTTTGAGTTCACTTTGAGTCAAAAAGTCTAATCTTCTCCCTCTTCCTGTATCTCTCCCATGTCTTTTAGTGGAGCTTATCATTTCACGATATAAACGCATCTTGAAGTCATCACAATTGGGAACCAACTTACAAAATGTACATGTAAATGAATCAAAGGGGAATCCTAACTCAAATACCCTTTTTGCAATGAATATGCCTATAAGTTCCATTGATACTACATTCAATGCCATTATAACATATTGATCTCTTGGTATGCTTCTCAATGGCCCAAAATTTCCCATCCCTTTGATCATCCATTAAGATCTTAGTGTCTAATCTCTTCCATTTCTATAAATATATGGTTCCCAAAACCCCCAACATAGAAGTAATATGTGAGATCCGTGAGCTGTAAGAAGGAAATATATAATTAAAAATACTATTAAGTAATAATACATTAGAGAAAGTGATAATCCAATAATAATTACAAGTTATGCAACATACCTGCATGTGAAACTCTTGTGCTTGTAGAAGCTTCTTGCACTATTGGTTGTGATGATGGGACCAAAAACCTATTCAAACTTTTTTGTGACTTATCAATGGTAGGCTTCTTGGGTCTACCAAATGTGTCACTCCTCAACTCAATTGTAGAAGTCTTATTTGTAGTAAGTGTGTGCTTCTTTGATTTCATGTGCTCATTTATAGATGTGGCAATACTACCACTAGCAGGCACTAAAGAAAACCATTTATTGCAGCATGTACACTCCACTTTGACTTTTCTCTTGTCTACATATTCTCCAAGTGTTGCTTCCACCACCTTGAACAAATATGAATCTTGTGTCTTGTTAAGATCATGTAGAATTTTGATTGCATGTTCAATCTCAAATCGATCTCCAGACACCTTTTTGGTGTTATTTGGTTGCATGATGGACTTTCACTATTTCCAATTGTTGTAATTTTATGTTGATGCTTTTCATATTTCATGTGAGAATTCTTGTAGTTACGGATAGTTTGACTTATTGATGATATATCTCCTGATCCATAATCAATTCCACAAGCCCCAAAATGAAGTTTTATTTGAGGTTTTCCCTCTTTTAAACATTGTTTCAAACTAAGATTCTCGAGGAAAACTTTTCCTTTAATTCATTCATTTTTCTTCCCATTTTTTCAATAAATTGATATCAATAATTACAACCTGCTCTACTGACTTGGAACTTTCAACAAATTTTGATGTTTTTGCATGGGATCCTTCACATTCTCATAATTTTCAGCGGATCTTGATTGTATATGCATGGAATCCATCACATTCTCTCCAAAAGTTGCAAAGTTTTCTACCATCTCGCTTATATTTGTTTCAGCTTTGTACCAATATCCAAAGTTTCAAGTTTCCTCTTGATGCCTATAGTTGATGAAGAAACTTTCCAATTTTTCTCTTGCTTTGGGTTTAATGAATGCCCTTTACTATTAACAAACTCAAATGGATATTCAACAACATCATCTTTCACCATTTCATGACAAACAATAGAAAATGTAGAATCCCTCGGACATCTAACTATACCAATGACATGATTCCCTTCACCAGTTACAATATCAATATCCAAATCATCCCCTGGATCCATCTATAATTCCATCAATATGTACCATATTAGTACAATAAAATTATTTGAATCTAAAAACAAATAATAAAAATTATAAAACAAATAATACTATTGGTTGCACTTGAAAGAACATGAGTGATTTATTAGTATCTAACAACCTTCTTAAAATATTTTAAATGAAATGCAAGAGTATGTTTCAAAACAGGCTTTGTCAAAATGGATAGAACATGTGGCTTACATGCAATAGAAATAAGGAGAACATGAGTTCAAGAATATATAAATTAGAAATGAAAGCAATTACTAAATTGATCTTACATGTGGCCAATGACTAAGCGCTGAAAATGAAAATAGAAAACCTATTGTCAGACAGTTCATAAACTCTAGAAAGAACATTGATTTCCTTCTACTGTAGGAAGTAAAAGAGACTGGGGTGGCCTTTGAGTTTGCACTTAAATTCATATGGCCTGGCACTAGATATATCTATACTAGCCATGAAAATGGAAAGGGATATGTCTTTATCGGCCATGATATGCCTTAAATATGAATAGATCACATAACACATGCAACATATAAATTTGAAAATAAACTGCACTCTTGCAAACCCATTAAACCAAAGCTTAAACAACCTTCTAAAATACAGATACAACAATACCTTTCCAATACCAACTAGTGCACAAAAGGAAATGATGCAAAATGGCAGCTCGATAAGTTTTCGTGCGTACACGATCCTACAAGAAAGACAAGATTTACCAACAAAATTTTAAATTAGATAAAAATAGCACATCACTAAGCAGTAACTAAATAATAGAGTACAAAAAAAGTAATGGGCAAGGAACAACAATTCTTTAAGAAAAGTCTCCAATAAACAAAATTGAATAAATAACATAATTTTCAATGACTTTTCAGATTCCCTTTGAAAGCCTCTATCCTCAATTTCTAAAATCAGAATATGCCAAATCTATATAATGCTCCTAACTTCATACAAGTTTCTTCAGCTTGAACACTATCATTTTCTAAATAGACCATATATTTAATTCTAGTTATCTTGACATCATAAACCTTTCATCCTTAAATAATGAATAATCATCCAATCAAGACATTGAAAATAAATAATGAATAATCAGAAAACCTTGAAAGAGGTGGTGTGATGGGATGGTTACAATCAAATAATCAGTTCGACAATTGTAAACAATAGAAAGGCAAAAACATAGTAATACAATTAAAAACAAGAAAACACTAACTAATCCAATGGAAACTGCCCTTGCGATATAGTTTTGAGTTTGAATTAAGTTGGCCCATCTGACACACACATATCTTGAAGTATCTCCCAGCCTTGTAGGTGATGCAAATGCAGTAAAATAAATTGAATTGAGATCAAGACTTAAAATATTAACAGTGGAAAACCCAATTATTCGAAATGTATATCAACTCTTTAGTTATGTAGGGAGGTTCAATGCCATATAGTTCAGTATACTGATGTAAGGACTTATCCAGAAAAATAAATTAGAAAGAAAGGAAATATAAGATGAAGTTAGATTAAATAATCACATTATCTGGACTGCAAACAAGCAATAGTGTTGCAGGCCAATTTGACTATTGATTTGCATCCCTACTATAAGAACTAACTTTTCATTTCTCGACATCATTTAGTTGATTTTCTAGTGCCCTTTCCTTCTTCATCCCACCACTTTACCACTTTCATTATTCCCACTATTAAAGTAAAGCTAGCTTAGATTAAAATACTATAAAGAGAAGTAGAAATTATAAAATATTTTCATCCACAACATGAGAGAACAAGCCTAAATAGCATTATAAAAATCTCATCTGTATTCCTTGAAAAATACCATATAAAAACTCATTTGTGATCCTTGAAAAAGACCATTAACAACATCTTACATGAGAAAAACATGTACCAAGTTCAAAAAGAAATGACATACATTAAAAACCTTGAACCTGAAGGGAATTCCCACCAATTTTATCAATAAAGCAAGTCTTTGAAGTGACATGTTTCAAATCTAAAGATAATAGGTCAATGCAGCTGGTTGTAGGGAATAAAAGCTTATGCTAAGTACCAAAGGGCTCTACCATATGCAACTTGAAACAGTAGAAGTCCAAAGCTTGTTTTAATCAGCAACAATGAAGATAAACATTCCAACTCCCGCAATTAAATACCAAGTCTGAAGTATAGAACACCATAAAAATAGAATATATTTTGAATCATGAAAGTACCAAAGATAGTTGTATAGGAAATGGGCACCACTGTGATCGTGGAGAGAATACAAATTGATTCGGCCTATGAGCTACTACAGTATCTGAGTACGAAAGGCCATAACACCTCGTAAAAGCTTGAGAAACCTCATGCATATGTTAAGGTGCACAACACCATGAGTAACGGTTTTTGTCTTCAAACAGATTGGCTACCTTGTGAAGGCAGATATCCAAGACTTTCTGAATAATATAAATATCAGACATGGGAAGGATAGTGATCACTGTCATCTCATCTTGTACATGATAATTTATTGTTCTTGGTTGTAAATACATCAATGGTTGTTTGGCATTTACAATGTGAATGGGATAAACATTTCCAGCAATTATGTGCTGCAGCATTAGAAGGGTAACATCTAAGTGTAATGGATAACCTTTCATTAATTTGCAAAAGGTTATGTATTTAGAGAACGACAAAACAATTAAATACGGTTTTGAAAACACCAGACTAGTTGTAAATCATTCAACTCATAAGTGTTATATTTTGACGATAAATTGTTATCTATGCAAAGGAAAAACAATGCCCTTCTCTGTCCCAATTTCAATCAAATTACTTGAGAAACAAAAATGTTTGATTCTACAGACGTGTTGATCATTCAAAGAAACATAACACAAGTACAAAATAGGAATACGTGCTAAAACTCTGATTCTATTAATAAATCAATGATATACTACTTGTTTAATGGTTTCATCAATGACGTCTCCTTTACTTGTTTATCTCTCAGTGTTGCAACACATTGTGTTGGGGTCGTGATATAGTGCTACTGCTTGCCACCATTTTTGGACTGTGAAAGTTTCAAACAAACTGGGATTTTCTCCCTCTGCTGGGTTGCACTTAAAAATAGATGAGAAAGGTGCATTGTTTTACCAAACGGCCTACGACCTGCAATTTACGCCTAAACCCTTGTATTGTGCCACATATAGACTTCTCTAATCTTCTTCTTCTCTTGAAACTATAAACAGGTGAACAACCAAGTAGAAAATCCAAGTGTTGAAGTGTTGAACTAACAATCTACTGGTGAACCTAGCTCTAATACCTTTTGTTGGAATGAGGACACAAATATAAATGCAGAGAATAGAGACACGGAATATATTAAACACAAATAAAAGTTTTATTATATTCGACAAAAGAGAGCATTGGCTCTATTACAATATGATTTTGGCAGAGTTTCATTGCTTTACTGCCTTGATACAAAATGACTAAGAACATCTATTTATAAATCCTGCTTAAGGATTTGCCAACTTGTCTACACACTTAACTGAAGTAAATTCACACCATACATATTAACAAAACCTGACTACAAAAAATCTAGAGAAGGTGCGTCTAGATTTCTTTAGGATCTCACATGTACAATGTCGGAGTTGGGGGCTACAGATTTAGTGTGGATGGTTGGGATTACAAATTCCCACATATTCCATAGGTTACCCTTTGATCTACCTTGCTGGATATATAATTTAAACATTTGCAACGTCCTTGTGTTGCATCCTTGCCTTAAGCATTTTTACCACCAAAGTGCACATCTTGTAGCATATATTTTCCCTAAGATACATGTTCTCTGCATCGAATCTTAGTTATCAACATCAAATGTTTCAAAGAAGATCAAATGAAAAGAAAGAACTGAACACACTCCAAACTAGCAACAATGAACAATGAAGAGGATAGAAAGGCATTAAAACTAACAATAGAAAGACAATTATGATCACACATTTTCTGAAGTTCCATAGATTTAACAATAAAAAGGCATACTGTAGTTCCAAAGATTTAATTCTGGGTTTTTTATAGTTTGTCTTCAATCTGTAATTTTGGCTTAAGAAAAAGGAGGTCAGATTGTATCCACAAACCAGAATATGCAATGTGTATTACTATAGACTATTGCAGCAAAACAAGGTCATATTATACAACTTCAAGAGAGGAAATTCCCGGATTATTAGTATTTTACACGGTTATCGAGAAGCATTTGATGTTGTATTATGGACTGTGGAAGTCTCAAATCTCTTATTACTTTTTTGAACTCTTTCATAGCACATGATAAGAAGTTCAATTCGGATGGAACCATATTTGATAATGGCCAAGAATATTCAACTGAAAATGTAGTTGTTGATGGTGCAAATGGAAATACCGAATACCTTATATCAGTAAACAGTCTTACCCACTGACTATGGTGTGATCAAGGTGAAAGGGCAGGTAGGCAGGCCAGTAGGAGTGTCCGGAAACCAATATGCGTAAAATTTACAAGAAGGTGAATACACCTAAAATTAACGACATAACTAGAATTAATTAGGGAGGCCACACAACTAACTTCTGCAATGACGAATTGCTCAGTACAAGCTATAACTCTGATCTCATTGCTTTTTATCAACTAAAAGTATTAAAGACTATATGCACAGACAACTTGATATCAAGAATTCTAATAATGTGCCTGAATGATACAATAATATAGGTACCTTATACACACAAAGCTTCATTTATCTTACCCACTTTCTCTTTACAAAAGGAGGCATCCCTTTCCCATCTTACTGATAATCTGCACGAGTAGAGGATGATAGGAAATTTAGGAAATAAATCAAATATAGGCTGTGAATTGTCTCGATTCCATTTGGGACTAAAAATGAGGACTGCTCTAAATATAGACAATCAGACCTTAATAGATTCCCTATCCCTCTCTTGTCCCAAAGTAATGCCAAATCATGCATGGTTGATTACCATCATAGATGACTCTGTTCAAGAGCGCAACACTGAATTTTTTTGTCATTTACATAATGGGATTATGTTGTCATTGTCAAGAGCTAAACAATCACATGGTGTAATTATGTTTTCTTCTAATATGCTTTGGCTTAAACATGCAACTGCAATAATTTGTGGCTACTCTATGTCACTGATCTATAAGATCCTTGCCATTGACAACCCCATAACACTAAATGACTTATATCGATTTCATGGATATAAATAACCTTTCAGTAATTTTCAGTAATTTAACTTATGTGGACACATGAAAGATGAAGCATGCATTTCAATAATTTTCTTGGCACAGTGAAACTATGTTTGTGCTGGATAGCACTTAAAAGATAGAAAATTGGATCATTTTTTGTCATCTCGGTCAATCATTTGATTGCATTTTGTATTCATTTCAAATGTATGAGCTAGATATAGAAATTTCCCATTGTGTAAATGGAATTTCATTACTTGTTTTTCCTTTATATCATGTGAAGTGTGTCTGTTACATGGCATTTCCTGGTATATGGGAAAGCTATTTTGAGTTTACATTAGGCATTTCCTAGTATATGGGAAAACTAGTTTGAGTTTACAGTAGGCATTTCCTGAGAGGATTGCAAATAATATCTAGAAGTAGCTAAATATCCAGCACTCATGCTTAGAAGGCCCTTATTCAACAGATGAATAAGCAATGTTAAAACACGGCTACAGAGAGTATACCCAAATAAAAAGAGAGAATAAAAACCGACCCAATTTCAGAACCCACCTAAAATATCCTAATCAGAATCTTTAAGCTTCTTGATATTCTCATTCATGTTCACAAACTATCTAAAATTAGAACCAATAAAACCCTAGACAGAAAGGATTCACATTTGCAGGGACAGGAAATACCTTTTCTTTCCTGTAAATCACCTTTTCCTCTTCGCAAAAAACTGGAAACGTCCAACAGTTTAAATACAGCATCCAAACACTGCCCCCTCAGAAACGGGTGTCTAGAATGGTGCTAGAATGCAACCGGATTCAATGAAAAATTAGACCGTGTGCCAAAGACTTTATACTGCAAGCCATATTCAGTTTTTGAGAAACAGTGCAGATGGGTTATAGGTGAATGAAAACGTAGATGACTTTCCTCCACAATATTCCTCAGATTTGGCAGGAATGACTGAGATCAGAGCAATGGTTGTTCCCTCCTGATGATTTAACCAAGGTGAGTGACGCACGCTGAATAACCCCTATTTGTTCCTGTCTAGAAGATCAGAGGTTCACACCTAACCTGTAAAATATCCATTAGATGGATGGCTAAGATTTTTGAGCCGAATGCAAATAGTCCCACTTTGGGATTTATGGAATATGGAGCCCAAGAAGATGCCCGCTCCTGCCGCCTGCCTCTCCTCCCAGCTCCTAGAATGAAATGCATATGAGAAACCTTTTTGTGTGACTTTGCCTCTCCTCTAGCTCCCACCTTTGTACCTGACCCCCAATACCTAATTCGACATACTAAAAAATTAAACCCTTCCACCCCCATTCGCATACCGGTATATTGGGTTTTTTTGGCCATTTTTAATACCTCAATATGAACGGACGTGGTAGGATACCACTTAGTTAATGAACCCCCATGTGAAATACCCTTAGTATTTAGAATCCCAACTATTAAACCAATCCAAGTGTTACACTACATGTCCTTGTTATGGTATCAACCTTCATGTAGTTACCCTAGTTACTTGTGTATGTGTGTATAGTTCTAGCAAAACCCTTATGGTTTCCTTTGTGTCTCTTAACACCAAGATAGTGGGATAACTACATAATACATAATGTACACTACATAGTAGTAGTGTGTTGTGTTGTGCCTCAACTATGTGACCATATCCTTTTGTTAAACGAAACCCTCGTGCGGTGTGTGGATTGCTAAAACTTGGGTTTATGACCTTTGCATGCTTGGAAATAGAGGAATCTAGACTCTTTGACATGGTCGAGTGCTTCATACTTGTAGTAGGGACTGCTCTAGATGATGTGCAACTGATTTGGGCATATTTAGGAACCAATTGATGCTTTTGGCAAGATATTTGCAATAGTATCTTGTAAGAGTGTCATGTGAGTTATAAAATGACATGAACTTGCTTTTATAGCCTCCCGAGTGAAATATTCTAATAAGGCCAACCCTAGGAAGATGAAATGACTCAAATAAGATTTTGAAATTGAAATTAGATTCGGTGAATGTGAAGGGGTGGAACTGTATAGAGTCAACCAAGACCGAACCTCACATCTCGACCCTTTTCAACAATAACAATGCTATTAAAATCTTTTAATAAATATAAGGATTTTTGAGTCATTTTTAAAACTTCTTAAACACAACCTAAATATATCTATACAAATATGAAATTGCACGTCCTATTGTCTCTTGAATTTAGAGTTTAGATTTTAGATTTTGATAGTATTAAAGTCATACAAATGATATCGCATGCCCTTGGTTATGATTTATGACCTCTGTTTTTAGATTCACACACTTCAACCTTTGACTCTCTAAAATAGAAAAATCTTACAAAATTAAAAATAGATAAAAACTTGATTTGAGAGTCTATATAATTAAGACCAATTCAAACTTTCTAATTAAAAGAAAATGGAAATATGAAAAGAAAATTGCAAGTGAATGAATAAATATTACATAACAATAACAAATGTTATTAAAGTGTTCCCAAAACAAATTAAATAAGAAAGTGTTTTTAATGATTAGTTGATGTTAACAAAATTGATGCACATGAGTACTCAAAAGATGAACATATATATTTAATTTAAAAGATGACGAAGCAAACATACTACAATAATAATATATATATATAATACATAAAATGAATTTCGAGTTATACAAAATTATGCGAAAAAGGATTTCAAGCTATAAAACTCGCCTTAACAATTAGAAAACGCGTCGTGTTTAATTAGAAATGGCCATGGGAAATGAATGCGGAACATTAAATGCATTGATTGTATTTATATAAAAAAGCATCACATGTCTAGTTTAATATTAGTTTTCCTTGTGAAGAAGAAGATAACTAGGTATTGAATACATGTTTTTGCTCTTGTGAGTTTGATTGCCCATTGTCTTTTTCTATAATATTCTTTTACTCAACACTTATATTTATCTTAATACCATGTTAACGTGTTAGACACTTTATTTTGGGACACGGTAATGATAATATGCGATAATAATACGACCATATCTACTTCTACTTAATGTTGAAGCTTTGATGAGAGAGGCTCCAAATATTTAGTCATTTGACAATAAGTAAATCTCATCTCGGATATTTTTATTTATTCGTTGTAAATAGATTTGTCTATTTATGTCAATATTTACAAGGCTTACCAAAATGAAAGTCTTGACATATAGTCTAAAATATATTTTATATTATGTTGGTTGTAAGTATGACTTAAATGATTGATAGAGGTATTTGGATAAATCGACATAATAGTTGTCCATATCTAAGTATGTGTATCATAATAACCACTTAAAATATCACAATACTAATGAGAGAGATTGTCTCAATTCAACAAGAATGATGTCTATAGGCAATGATATTTAAATATGGAGATGCTTGAAATACACACACACACACACACACACACACACACACACACACACACACACACACACAAGCACTCTTTCAATTCGTCTTCGATCAACTTTCCTAAGATACGGCCCTCTAATTCTAGCCCCATATAAAAGAGCATGTGTAACGATTGGGTGAAAGAAATTAAACCCTATTTGGATATCCTAATTTAATTGAAGCACAAAGCATTAGGTTTCTCAATCGTGGTGAGGGAAGCATATCGTAAACACCTAAATTTGGTTTTTGGCACTATGGCAACATCAACTTTGACATACTTTGACATTATTACAAACTTGGAAAAAACACATATATTTGAATCTTGAGAAAACTTTCCCTTTATCAATCTACCCTTCTAGTATCTTAGCCACCTTTTCCAGTCATATCTATTTAAGATCAACTTAGTCTATGTACAAGAACGCATAATAATCGTGGTACAAACATTCTCTATATCCAAATCCACCTTTTGCATGCTTATGAAACATCCAACAAACCCAAACCATTCCTCTTTATTGTAGGAGTTTCCTTCTATTAGTAGTGTCAAGGAGCCTCTAATGGTTAGTTTTAAAATTGGGAAATCTCTAGTACGTTAGCTTAGAATTGTTTTATGGGTCGGTTGTATGCATACAAAATAAGAATAGATAAAACTATAGCTAAGGACCTAACACCAAATATACCCTATATCTATTCCATCAAGTAACTACATCAAGATAAAACATGGAAAGAAGTTAATAAACTTGCACAAAATGTTAAAAATAAAGAATGCAAACCTCCTTTTGAAATTGGATGCGCTTTCGATATGTAGATATTTCCTTATACATCGAATGCAAGCCACACATGATCAAGGATGCTTGATAAAAGGAAGAGGTCTCCTCAAAATGGCACAAAGACCATGTTTGAATCTTCTCTTACTACTTTTAGCAAGTAAAGGGGTTTCTCAATTTGGCAAGCCTTCCTATAATAGAAATGCTCTCTTGAGTAATAGGTATCAAATGTCTTACAAGGACATAGTATGCAAAGGTGTAGATTGGTAGGAAGGTACTAGGTTTCTTTTATAGCTTTCCAATTTGGGAGAAGCATACATCCTAGTGAATGTGGGATAATGGAGATGTAGAATTAGGAGTGGATAAACATGTTTAGAAGAGATTAATTAAGATTCAATGACCCATATGGGTTAGGGAAAGCTTAATTAATCAACTGGATTAATTAATAAGCTATGTTTAACTTGTAGAAGCTATTTAGAGGATATGTAGAGGAAATTAGTGGAATTTGAGGGGTTTGAAAGGGGGATTTAATTAATAAGAGGGTTTATTAATTAAATACAAAATTGTGAAAGGGTAATTAATCAATAATGGGTAATTAATTCATATAAAGAGGATTTTAACTAATGAAATGACATTAATTGACATCTAAGATGGGAAAATACTAATTAATTAACGATGTATTGTTAATTAATCGAGAGGATGGTGAACATTAGCTAATTAGTAGGAAATCACTAATTATGGTGCAATGACTAGAAGATGGCAATTAGTGCAATTTTAGTATTAAAATTGCGTGGTGGAAATTATGTGTCTATATTTGCCCCTCTTTGATGTGGTGTAGTGCGAGTGACACCATTTCAAAGATAGTAGACAATTTTATTTTGTATGGGTAGAAGAAAAATTAGTAGGATGGATATTGGGAACACCGGGATTATTTGAATCGAAGATTGCACCAATGAGAAATGAGAGACGTGAATTACATAAAGGCAAGACTAGACATACACACACAAAACTGCAAGTTATGAAGAAAAATGAGATAATTGCAATACAACAAGAAATGGCTCCATCTCAATACTTTGCTCCATATCAATATACATATATAGGAGGAGGAAAGTGTAACTACCAACTAGATCGGTGGGTGAATAACTGTCACTAATCGATCACGGAGGTGGAGACGAATCCACACAAGTAAGCTAACTCAACACAACTGGTACACCTAAGAAAGCTAACACAACAAGTGTAGAGCTAACACAAGTGCAATAATTATCCTAATAAATAAATAAAATGATAAATAATAACCTACACTAACACCCCCATAAGTGAAGCTTAGGTGGGCGGAAAAGAAGGTGGGTCCCAAAGAATAAGGTCGATGAGGTACCCATGCACAATAATTGGGAAAAGGAGCTACCATGGATGAAAAAACACCGCAAGGTACCAAAAACCAATAACAACAAAGTATAGAGAGCAAAATCCTCTTTTGTAAAGCCTCCCAATAATCTTGGCTAAGAAAATTGTACTTTACTAAAGAAGAAGAATTCTAGTCTACATCATGGTCTAGATCCACTACTCAATTAGAAATCACCAAAATCAACTAACATTGTGATACAATAAGAATAGATCCATACTAGGAGACTGTCAATGGAGTCTTTGACATTATAATTCAATAGAATAACTACCCTTTAGAAGGAGAACAAGCTCAAAAATAACTGAAGGATATTGTTAGAGGTGATGTCGAAAGTGCAAGAAATCACCAAACATAGTTTGATCTTACTCATTAGAAAAAGGTGTGCCACAAACCAAGGAAAGGAAACGAGACATGCGAAGAAGAATTAGCACAAAACCCTCCCTACTTGTTGAATGGGTGGAGTGGTGCTACAAAATATGTATGAGTAGCAACACCACTACCCGAACAATGATAAGATGACACTGGGATTCACCATAATAGCTCCATAACAAAAGAGAATATCAATATGCCTAAAAATCATAAAAAAATATACATACAAAATCTCTCAAAAAACAAGATATACTCACAACACTTGCTAAATAAAAATTCTCAAAACAAGAAGAATTACATCGCAGGAGGAGAAGAAAGTGGAGCAAGAATCAATGGTGGAGGAGCCACATTTGTAGAGAGTCCTCTCAATAAATTCTTACGTTAGTGTCACAAGTGATTAGATTTCATGAATATGAATGGATTAAGAAGATGATTGCATATGATTTGGTGCAAAGTGTACAACTAGAGAATGCAAAGGAACATAAAAATGTGTGCCATAATGATCATGTCTAACAACCTGAAATCTTAGGTTTCTTAGATCTCGAGTGAAGGTGCAAAACTCATGTGTATCTCATGATGCTAAAAAGAGCCGATTGAACAAAAATAAGAGCTTTGTCAATGAGTAATCCCAATGAATTACATGCTCAAAACCAATTTCATGGCAAGAATGTCATTTAAAAAGATGAGTAGGGGAAGTAATACCACTGTGAATGTATGCCAATACCTCCATCAAAAAATCTCATATAAAAGAGCATGCAAGAAATCGATACGGTAGTATGCTTCTAAAAAGAACCATACATATGAGAAGAAGGCACTTTGAAATGGTATACGAGATAATGTGTTAAAGTAATAGGCACAAATGTGGAAGAACAAGCAAGATATAAACAATAGGCTTAGGAGCATCGGAAGTAAGAGCAAGATCATAAAACCGACAAAAACAAGTTCAATGGATATATGAGAAATATCTGCAAGTGGACCAGGAACATGGGTATGAGAGTCTAAAATATGAGGATGTTATTGTCGCTTAGCAAGTTGATGTTGCGAAAGAGTGTATTAGTTTATCCTTGTCATAAATGAAGTTATAAAGAAGAAAGTTTTACTTTTAAGAGATTTATTTTCTTCCACAATTTTGACCATGTCCTCCTAAAGTCCACACACTTTGGAGAAAAACATATCGTTCTTAGAAGCCATGATAGATGCAAGATAATGTATCACTAAAAATCAAGACATCAGCTCGATGAAAATGCATTTGCATGTGAGTACACCACCCCCTTCCAAAATGTTGGCACTTTATAACTTAGTGCATTTTACAATATAAATAGGACCAATGTGTGGGAAATTAAAAATATGAATATTTACAAAAGACGGTGCTAAATTCTGAGCTACCAATCAAAATTTATTACAAAAAAGATTTCTTGTAAATAAGGCCTATTTTAAATAAAATTACACTCAAGCATTAAAAAAAGCACTAAATGAGGATGAACCTAGCCTTCCAATTATTGGAATTGACACAAAATGTAGACTACAATGGTTTAGTTTGTGAGGGGGAATTAGCCTCCCACCAACATGGGCCTCACCATTTGTCTTCATTAAGCAAAGATACAAGCTTAACTAACCAAATAATTCCTCTTTAATATAATTTCCTCAAATTGACTTGTTTTCAAAAGGCATAAAATACCAAATTTTGAAATAGTTAAAAGTCAAATTTGGAAATTATAAATAATAGTCACCTTGTGTAGGGTCTACCAATGTGTTGGAGGAGCTAGTTTAAGAGTTATTAAACCCTAGACTTTGCATAAATATTTGTTTGCTACTACTAGTGTGTCACCACAGACCAAACCCACTCATTTGTATGTCAATACGGATGTGTGATGGAGCAATCATGGATTTGGAGGAAGAATAACAAAGAATCAAACAAGTGTGGGGGATCCCAAATTTTCTAAAGGCCAAAAACTATTTTTTATGCGTTTTACTATTGGAAGGGCATTTTGGGTGCTCCAAATGTAAAAATCCAAAAGTTTAATCCCAAAATGAGGCACCAAAGTGGGAAATATGAACCAGATATTTCAAAATGGACATGAAAGGAAAAATATGTTTAAGGTGTTTTTGGTTATATCAAACGTAGAAAATAATTAAAACTCAAATAAGCATGGTTTACACTTGCCACTCGGGAACAACTACCACCGGGTACAACTCAAAAGCAACTTCAAAATGGCTATAGGGTAGAAGGTCAGTGACTATATTTGTAGCATTGATGGAAGACCTCAATGGAAGATTTTAAACTTTGATATCTCACCATAAAGATCTCATTATGGATTTGCAAAACATTCTCAGTCATATTCCAATTATCCAGATACACACTAAAGATGAGTTTATATGGTACCATTCCTTTGATGGGGATTACTCAGTGAGAACTAGTTACCAAGTTTTTGTGAATGAAACCCCCTGTGGTTTTCCTTGGAGCAAGATTTGGTTCAAGGAACTCACTCCTAAAATCAATCAATTCCTTTGGTAGGTTTTGAATAAGAGTATCCTTACCATTGATAACCTCATTAAGAGGGGTTCCACCATGCCCAATAGGTGCTACCATTGCAAAAAGAGAATGAGTCTATCCAACACCTTCTCTTACATTGCCCTACTACATTGCTTTATGGAATATTATCTTTAGCAGATTTGGCATAAGATAGAAGTTCCCAGATGATATAGTTCAAGCCTAGGAACAGTGACAACCTCCTTTCAAACATGGTTTTCTCAAGAGGTTTTAGAGGATTATATTTCCACACACTATCTGGAGAATATGGAAGGCTCAAAATTCTCTCATTTTTAGAAATGTTAACAAATCCATCAAAATGCTCCTTAATGAAATCACGATTACAACCAAGGAAAACATTCTAAAATTCCAGCCTCACAAGAATGCTATCTACCCCAAAGAGAGGTTCTTAATGGCATGGAATATTGAGTTTCAATAGGTTCAAACTATTTCTCCAAACATTGATAGGACTCTTGTTCAGTGGATTCCCCCAAATGTGGGTTGGCACAAATTGAACTTTGATGGGGCCTCTAAGGGCAACCCAAGTGTAACTAGTGGGGGTGGTCTTATCAAAAATCATCATGGACATCCCATTGTTGCTTATGCAGGTCCTATGGGAAAACAATCAAATCACTATGTTGAGGCCCTCGTTGCTCTCGGGAATCAGAATTTCCAGGGACCTCAAGGTGAGTAATTTGATTATTGAGGGAGACTCTATGAACATTATTAACAACCTTAATGGCTCTCAACCCCCACCTAGACTATTAAATATTTTATAAAAGAATCCAAGGACTTAAGTAAAGGTTTTATAAACATCATTATTTTCCATGTCTATAGAGAGGGGAATGGTGCAGTGGATGCTCTAGAAAATGATGGGGTTATCATCAATGAATTCAAAATTTGGCATGATTATAAGAAGATCTCTCCCACAAAAAAGAAATCATTTTTAATGAAGCCAAGGTTACTTAGGCTAAGTCTGGAGACTTTGGCACGTGTGAGGTCATGATTATTGGTACTCCCATCTTTTACGAGTTAATCCTTTCAAATGGATCCTTTTCCATTATTTTTTGTGCTTTGGTTTTGATAGAAGGGTTTTCCAAATGGTGTTGCAGTGTTGGTGGATAGGATTGGAAGCTCTGCAACTCCACTGTTTCATCGATTATGTTACATGGCCACTCTCTGCTATGATCGGCTATTATACATCATCTGCAAGCTCTAATTTTAGTATGGGGGGTCCTCCTTATAGATTGGAACCTATTTGTGATCCATCCTGGTAGAACGACGCAAAGTTATGGAAAGCCTTAAGTGTGGATGGTTTTACAAACTTCAAAGAAAGAATTAAGGGCCATGTTATTCACGTATCTCCTGGCTTTCGCACATAAATGGAAAGAAAAAGTCATCACATTCGAGAGACAAGGGATTTATTATCATAGAGGATATGATATCATTCATCACTAGTCTGAGAATGGAAGGCGTCAAGTTTTACCACAACAAGTTTGACAAAGAAGCTGAGGAAAAGCGTTTTGTGGTGGGAGATGAAACTCTACAGATTGGGAAGTCGGGATTCTTTGCTCCTCTATCATTTTGAAGTTTCCAAAATTATAGTGCACTACATCGCCCTAAAAGGTAACTTCTCAACACTTCCACTTCACCATTTGGTTCTTTTGAACCATTTCAGGCATGCTTGCAAGGTGATTCTTCCCTACTACATCTTGCATTCTCTTGAAAAATTAGTGTGTGATGTTCAAACCCATATGAGGGTTCTTCCCCTACATCAAGGGGTGATTTTCCTTCTGCATCATTACTTCATGGATGTGGTTTCCCATGATCCTACCCCCTCTAACTCCACCCCCTCTTAACAACCTAGGATCTGTACAAGAACCTCAATGTCAGGGAACCCATCTCGACCCCCACACCGTTAAAAGAATCCTCCGCATAATGCTAAAAAAGGACATTGTCGAGGCCGAAAACTTGATAAAGATAATTAACCCCGCTTAGAACCCACCTTCTAGTTTAGGTATAGTAGCTCGGGTTAAGCAAAAGTTTGAGGCTTTAAAGGGAATTGAGGACAATGTAGACTTCCTTCTTAAGGAAGGTTCCAAGAGCAATTTGGACTCATATTTCCTTTCAAATATAGAAGTGAAACTGGAGGGTATTTCCATGCAGTTCAAAGTGCTAGAGGATAGAGTTCAACATGTTGAGAACAAGAAAACCAACCAACTTTCCATTCATAGGGTTGTTCTTGATTATATTCAAACGAATGTAAAGCAAATTTGTGATGTGTGTGGTGTTCCAGGTCAATATGGAATAATGATGAGATCAAGAAAAAGATTAAGTCTCTTAATTAGTTTTGTGTTTCTGTTTTTCTATTTTTTCACAAATTTGGTATTTTTGTTTTTCTATTTTGTGTATGCATTGTCGGGCTCCTTATAGGAAGATGCCCCTTGCCTTTGTTTTAATATGTTTATATTGCTCTTCTTAGGCTTTTCAGTTGGGGAGTGGACCCCACTTATCAAAAAACCACTCTGCTCTTAATTTTTTACTTGAATTTTGAGCCTTTTTTGTATAGGGTATGGCCCCTTCAAAACCATTTACCAATAATAAAAATAAACAGGGTCTACCGATATCTCGTGCTAAAAATCGCAATGTCGGGATGATCAAACATGAATATTGTGAAAGAATGATTCTCCTTTCGATGAGTGAGAATACCTATAAAAAAACAACTAGAAAAAATATATTAGATAAATACAATAACAAGTTGCTTGGCAAAGCCTAATACCATGAATCCGAAGGAATTCCTTGAGGGGTTTCAACTCGTTTGATACAATTGGTTTATTTTGATAAGGATAAAATTGGTAAATAATGACAAATCTATAATTCAAGGGGGATAGTGAGACCTGTTTAGCTTAGTAAGTGGCCCAGAAAGGGTGGTGGCAAGTTCAAAGTCCTCGAAGTAGGTGTACCCAAAATCTTCAGTTTATTTTCACTCTTCTCGGAAGATATCGATATGATCTTCAATATATTTGATGTTGGATGTAAATGTGATATAGAAGAAGGTGAGATTGTGGAGGATATCAAACTATGACCACATGAATGGTTACTAGATGATTAGAAGATTGTATATGCTAGTGATGTGATGCGACAAACCTGGAACAGTCATCTACACAACATACATCTTGCAAATAACTTGTTAGATCCAAATTTGAATGATAAAGATGTGATATATGCTAAAATGATATTAAAACACATGGATTGACGATGATGAGGGGGTGATGGTGATCAAATTCAAAGTACAAGTTTTGATAAAATAAATGATGAAACAAACACCATTAGATATCAAAGAGAGATAAAGGATATTGAGATAGACTGTGGAGAATCTAGAAGTATGTGCAATCTAGAAAAAAAAAGATTAAGATATGTTTATGAGACAAATGATAAAACAAAGGTTTTGGATGTTGACCAAGATTGATGGCGATTAGATAGAAAGTGTTTTCTTTGACAAAAATATTGAAAAATAGATAGTGATTAAAGATAGACGAGTTTGATAATGGTAAGTTAAACTAGAAGAAATTTGGGAACCTCCGGATTCGAGAACAAGGTTTTGGAAGTGTTTATGAAGCTTAGTGGAAGAATTAAAGGTCAAAGTAATGATTGATGAGGATCGGGGGTCGACAACAACAATCCCTATAGAAGTCACAAATATTATGTAGGTGGTATAAATGATTGAACAAAAGGTAGAATTTATAATACAATAAGATAACAAAGTGAGAGAAATTATAATACTAACCTTGATAATGGACCCGGTGATAACAGAGGCTCCCAGGGTGTTGATTTGGTGATTTGGTGGAGTTCTTAAAGTCTTGATAGATTTGACAATAGGGTGTTGATAGTTTTGCAAGAGGTGATGTCATATACAAGAGCAATAATTCATATTTCCACGCATGGTGTGACTAATTAGAGAAGAGAGATATAGGTTGACTAAATAAAATCAATGGTATCTCGCAACGATCGCCATCGATCACAGATTGTCATTGATTTTACCGCAAAGGTTAAAACTAACAAAATGAAGAATGGAAAATGGTTAAAACCACTTTCATCCAAGATATTAGGTTGTTAGGAAATGGTGGGAGGTTGGGGATTCAAGTTGTAAGAGGTTAAGGGGTTGGGATAAGTATGGTAGAATAGGTTTAGGTTGTTTTGAGTGGTTAGGGGAGGGTAAATGGGTTTTTACGTAGGTAAATAGGATTTACAAAGGTAAATTACATGATACTTAGGATATAGATAATAATATAGGTAATGATAATTTTATTTG
Organism: Taxus wallichiana var. yunnanensis; assembly: GCA_018340775.1. Lineage (NCBI taxonomy): Eukaryota > Viridiplantae > Streptophyta > Pinopsida > Cupressales > Taxaceae > Taxus > Taxus wallichiana. The sequence continues at coordinate 210,691,201 of CM031234.1, read as the reverse complement.
TGTGTGTCGAGTCACTTAGGGGTGAAAAATGGGTGTCTACATTTTCCTCCTTTTATTGAGTTGTTTGTAGGAACAAGATGTTGTTGTGAGACAAAAACTAGTGCAAAGATGCCCCAGAGATTGTGATAATTAATTGTGACGTTGTTCCCCCTCAAGCTAATGAGTGATTATGTTGGTCATTAGATTGAAGAGACTTGATTGTGTGGATAGGGTTTTCTTTAAGATGCTCCAGGAATTTGGTTAGATTCGGTAATGACCATGTTGGAGGAGTTTGCAATGGTAGTAATCTTGGAAACACTTGGTAGGAGACATGTAATGTAGACCACCAACAAACGCGTCTTTCATGGGAAGAATACTAGATGGAAAGGGTCCAATGGGAGTGATCTTGTGGGGATGTGTTGAGTTTTGGGACCAAGGGATTGAAGACAACATCTGTAAGGTGTTTGAGTCTTGATATATGGTCAAAAACAAAGTTATTGACAAGGTGTTGAACATCAAAGAAAAGGCATGAAGATTTTTGATAAAGGTTGTGATGTGATAAAAGAAGTCTTGGTGACCAAAATTGGTAAGTTTGTATATAGAGGACATAATCAATGGTGATTATGAATCGCCGACACTTGGGATTATGGTGATTATGAAAATGGAAAATATATAAGCTAAGAAACCACACAAATAGTTCATTTGTGACATGATTAAGTGTCATTCAAGAGCACTAAATTGTGGTTTTCAAGTGTTTTTGAAGAGATGGAAGCTAGCGGTAGTGGAAAGAAGAGATAGAGGATGAGGAGAGGGGTAAGTAAGCTTAATTTTATGTTTTGTTTGTTTTTTATTTTTTGGTGAGTTTTTGAAATTTTGGGGTGGAAATAAGGGTTCACTTTAAGAATCCTCTAGTAAATTGGAGGTGGAAAATCCCCGATGAATATACCTTGAACTACTTTCGCCGCAATGGAAAAATTTCCTAGGTTTCGAACAAAATTTTTGCCTGATTTTTAAGGAGAGCTAGGGTTTTGTTGACACATAGACTATATTTGTCACACGACAAAAAGGGTTATTGACGCATGTCAACAATCCTTTTTATCGTGTGACAATAAGTCTTGATGTCACGCGTCAACAACCCTTGTTGTTGTGCGACATCAACATTTGCTGATGCGTATCGCCATATTTTATGTCATGTGAAAAATGAAGGTTTTTGACATGCGTTAACAAAACCTTTCGTCATGCGACAAAAATTATTGTTGACACGCATCAATAACCCTCCTTGTTGCATGACAACAAGGGTTGTTGACGCACATCAACAAGAATTGTTGTCACACGACAATAAGGTTTTTTTGTTGTCCATAAAAACCATTTGTTGATGCAGGACAACAAAGCCTTATTGTCATGTGTCCACCATCCACAAATCTAAAGACCCTAATTTTTCCATATAAATACCCTGTCAACCCTCATTTTCACGTTCACACTTCCCGAATCCCAATTGTTTCCTCCGTTCTACTTCTCCCAGTGCTACCTGCTACAGAACCATACGTCAACATACCAATGGTCTAGCCAAACACAAGAAACTCCACGTCTCTAAACTCCAATCAAGCTCAAGTACTCATGGCTACTAGTGCTCAAGCTCAAGATCCAACACAAAATCAAACTAACTAGGCATTGGCAACACCCCAAGCCCTACCCAAGGGAAAGATTCAATACAGGAGTGTGATGTGCCCCCACATCTATACAGTTTTACAAATGAATGCAGAATAAAAGGATGCTTTAGAAGCATGTGAATTCCTAGGGCTCATTAACATGCCCCAGTTCGAGATTGATCATGACATTATTAACTACCTTCTCTCCTCGTACAATATAGAAGACGGTCATTTTACTGTTACTTTGGAAGATGGTCGTGCATTCGAGTTCGAAGTGCTTATCCAACTGATATCCATCAATTAACGAGCCTTTGGTTTAAAATTTCACCCATAGTAACAACCAAAGCAACCCTCACTAAAGAGGATAAGATTTACCTCGAATCTTGTTTCGGTTTCCATGTTGATTATACGTGTAACTTTCTTTCATTTGAAAGATTTTTATTTTGATATTAATTCCAATGATTTTTTGCAGCTCATGTCAACAAATCAAGATGAGGCGTGGATATGAAAGGAATTGCACACCACTTTCTTACTGCCATGATTTATTTTTTTCAAGCTAGAATTGTTTTGCAAGGTCGAAAACTGATATTCCAAATTGGGCCATTACATACATTCTTACAAATGATCGCAAAGTAGAAATTTGATTGGTGCACATTTTTATCTAATAAGATAAAATCGACATTACAAATGCATCACTTTCTAAAAACCAATTATTCATTCCACAAACTATCTCCTTGCTCTTTATTATGAGGCATATTTTAATTTAAAAGACGAACCAACTCCCACTTGCTCGAATGAGAATTTGAAGAATTTTTCAATTCCATTTGAAGAACAATAGGTTAATAGTTTACTATTTATATTTCAATGTTAGTAAGGTTATTGTCTTGATTATGTACTTCTTATTGAATATTTATCCACTAACATTATGTACTTCTGATTGAATATTTACCATATGCAGAGAATATTTTGGAGGCCCTTCCATGAAAAAAAGCAACATCAAGAGGAAGAGGCCAACAACACGCTGAGGCATCAGGAGATTCCCAATCTGAAATGGAAGTGTTATCTAATTTTGCTACCCCAATGATATTTTATAACAAGCAAGCTTATTGCGACAATAATTTAAAAGGCCTACTTGGGAAGAAATGGTAAAATCTAGCATTATGGTCTCAAAAGATGCTTTAACATTGTTGCTTAGCTCCTAAATTTGGAAGGTGCAGAAGTCTTCAAGAAGTTAGAAGATTTCTTTAAAATTGCTTCAAGTTACTGAACAGCTAATTGAGCTCATCTCATGTCAAATCGAGCTATGATCTTGAGGGACCGAGATGAGCTAACTTCCATATACATATTGAGTTCAATGGCCAAGTTGTTCTAAGGAAGAGGACTAAATTTCCATGTAATGTATTGAGTCATTTCTTGAGTCATTCCTTGAGGAATTCCACCGAGCCACATTCTACACTTAGTTGAGCTATTTAAATAACCATTAAATGAATTTTACACCAGCTAAACCCCCTATGCAACATCAAGTTCTATATGACAAAGATTGAGTTTTTTTAGGGAACGAGTTACACCAGATCTCATCATACTCATCTTAAAAGTGAAGAGATGAGTCACATCCAGTAGATAAAATGAATGTCGAGCTCCATATTTATAGAAGGCACCAAACACTTGTGTAATACATCAAGAAGGAGCCAAGTTGTTTATTTGGACAGGCTAATCTGCCTTAAGCATGAAGAGCTCATCGAGCCATGGGACCCCTTTTTTAAATCAAGCTAGTTTGGTGCTACCGGGCTCATTTCTCTATTAACCAAGCCACGTTTTCATTGTAAAGTGCCAAGCTCGATATGTAAACAAATCTTTCCAAGCTTTACTGAGAACCCAACTATCTTTTCAAAATACCAAGATACACAAAGGAAAACCGATCTATTTCGAGAGCATCATTACTTCAGGATCCACATTTTCAGGACCAAGTTATGCTCAAGTTAAACTGGTGAGCCATTTCCTTGAAAAATGAGCCAAGAGCAATCCATTGAGTAAAAGATACAAAATTCTCAAGGAGGCGAGTCGTATGCCGAACTCATGCATGGACAAGTCACAAATGGGTTCAATTGGAAAAGTCTTATAGGGAAAATAAAAACATCATGACTCGGGCTACATTGGATGCGAACAATAGGTTTGAGAAGTTCGCAGGCTCGAATCAGATTGGGAGGAGAAGATCTAAGATCACATCAATGGATGAGAAGCATTGCATGGGCTAGTGAATAGAGGTTGGGTCGTTCTCATTGCATCATCTAGAGTGAGGTATTTTTGAGAAATATCAAATGTTTTGGTAGGTTCGAACAAACTAGAACCATCACAAAGGGGACTCGAACTTGTTGTAGAAATGTAGGTGAGAAAATTCACATTGTAAACTCGGTGAGTGAGTCATGAAAACAATTCCATCTCAGCCACATCGTAGAGGAGTTGGGCAATTTTAATGGTGACACATGGTCAAGTCACAAGCCTTCATCAAAATGTCGGGGTGAGTTCATTTTGGGCTCGACAGGGATTGAAAGATTTGTGGGCATAATGGGAAGACACAACCCAAATGGCCCATGGAACATGTGTATGGCCAAATTCTGCGCAACCTCTGCACGATGAATAGCTCAAGTTCAATGCATTTGAACCACTAAAGTGGGGGAGGTGGTATAATGTGGGAAAATCAGTGGAAGAGGCTTGATCTCATGACAGACAAAAATGATACAAAAGCTTGAAAATGCTTTGCATAGGCCATTGCGGAAAAAATCGATGGGAGGCCTAGGCCGCATAGGGACACAAGGGCTCGCGGGACCCAAGATAGCTGAAGCACCCACATAGTGCAACGTGGGTATGGTGAGTCAACGAACCATGTGGCCCGATCAGCAAAAGATGACCGGGCAAGTCGGGTTCGCGAAGGTACACAAGACCCTCGAATCAACCGAGGCAAGGTGGGTTGGTATGGAAGAAAAGGAGTTCAAGTGAACTAGGTTTGTTTTGAACTCGAACCAAATTGGCCACTCCTAGCTGAAATAACCGATGAGCTTGGGGTTATGACCGAGTGGGTATCATGGCCTAATGTGTAATGTAGAAAGGTAACATTGGGTGGCGAGTCGGGGTATAAGGGACAACTCGGCATCCAATATGTTACATGATGAGTCGCCAAGAAAACATAAATGAAGCCCGATGTGGATGGTGAGTAAAGGGTCAACATTGGAAATGCAAAGGTCGATAATGTAAAAGCAAGAGCCATCTCGGCCGAGTTGGCTATTGAGAGACCAAATATAAAGACACAACCCTTCCCCCATGCAAAACAAGAATGAAGATATGGTGGGCCTACCATTTTTAAATACACAAACATTAAAAGGATGCAAGGAAACATTAGAAGGAGAGGGAAAATAATCAAATGTCTTTCCAACTACCAAAATTAATTCTCAACCCCTTGATAATGAAGAAATGCCTAGCAAAATAAATTAGCCACCAACACTCGAAGGCCATAACTAGAGAAATTATCAATGTAATCATAAATAAATTGTGTCATTGGAATCATGGTTCCAAGACCAATGCACAAAAATCAAGAAATGTAGAATTTAATGAAGATTTAATGGAGAGTTTTAAGGAGAACAACCCCATTTCTGTTTGGTGATTGGAAAGTGGTTGGAGGAACATTAAATGAGCATGGCAAATCATTCTTTCACTACATGTGAGTCATGAGACACCTTGAAATTACTTTTGGAGGTTCAAAATCGCCAACCACACTCATTTATTCTAACTTACGATTGGTTGAAAAGTGGATTTCAAGAATTACATCCTCTCTCTCTCTCTTCCGAAATTCTATAAATTGAATGGTTGGGATCATTGTAAGGGGAAGATTGTTTGAGTAAAAAAACTCTAGCATTTTGGTTTTGTGAAGCCAATGTGTTGCTAGCCTTTGTAGTGGACTCCTTGCATAGTGATCCTGGTCTTTATTTTGTAATAAATTGAACTGTGCATATCAATGAAGCGATAGATGCAAGTTTTGGATGTATCTTCCCTTGTTGTGTTTGTTTGCATTCTTCTTGCCTCTTCAATCTTGTTGTAAATATATTGTGTCTACCTTTCATGCTTGCAAGGATCTATTGCTATTGTGCATGCATGGAAATGTTGTTGTGAGTGCTTGTATTAGACTATGGAGAATTGTTATCACCCTTTCTAATTTGTCTCTTTGCTTCCATTTTCACACATTGGGGGATTATTCTCTTACCCTTATTTTAGTGCATCACCTATGTAGCATAGATTTTATTATTTTCATGCTCTCTCTCGGTCCCTCGAAGTGATAAGAGTTCGTTTTCACTAGGATTAGGAAGAAGAACCAATTTTCTATGGAGGTCTATCTTAAGTAGCAAGTCCCACGACTTAGAGATAGTACCTATGTTACCCACCAACCGTGAGCTCAAGCACACATAGTTATGTAAATCGAGGGTGCCGTGATTCAACAATAATAGTTTTGGCATGCCCAAGAAGTTTTTTTGCAGCAAGTTTGATGTGCTCTAGTTGTGAAATTAAATCTTGTAAGAGGATTTGAAGTAGCACATCGGGTGACTCCAAAAAGGTAGAATCTACTAGTTTCGATAGTCCAAGCTTGGTAGATTTATGAAAAGAATCCAAATGAGGTCAAGAACTAGAGAGGAAGGAATATTTGAATACTTGCAGTTATCTCCAGGAAGAGGAAGAAGGGGAAGAAGAACTCAAAGGTCTACATCTCCACCAAATAAACCACTATCCACACCTCCACCTCGTAGGCATTTCTTTCAATCAATGAAAGTTCTTAGACCAATTATAATGGAACATCTACAAAAACAACCACTTCAGGGCCACCAAATCCCTATGTCAACTTCACGGAAGCATCCCACTTGCTCTCGGTGCACAAAATCCAATTCCAGTTGCAACATTAAAGAACATTCCATATTTCACTAGAGAGAAGCATACAAATCTGATTGACCACATCCAAGACATTGTAAATGTCTGTACAATTCACAAAATTTCTAAAATGGAAATTGATGTTAAGTTGTTGGTATCCTCCTTTAAGGGTAAATATTTGCAATGGTTTAGGAGTCTAATAACAAGATCTATCTAGAATTGGGACCATTTGTACATAACTCTTCACAATCAATTTGGGGAAAAGGAAGACAACTTATCTCTATTGAACAACTAACCACAATCAAGAGAGCACCAAATGAGAAGATGGCTGATTTCAACTTCAAGTTTTAAAGGACATGGGATAGAATTCTACTTGCTGTGAGGCCAACAACTAAAGGTGCCTTTCTCTACTTCCTAAAATCTCTAAATTCAGATATTGCAATGATGATATAATCCATGGGAGGTACAAATTTACCCATAACTTATAGTATTTCCATTAGAGCTAAACATTGTTTGATTCAAGCTAGTAAACTTGCACCTAGGCTACCCATGCCTCTTTATCGAGAATTAGGAAGTCCAAGCATTAGCCAAACACCTACATTAGCTCCCATTCTTTCCCCAAAAATTAAAATTCTGTTGAAGCATCTACCTCATCTTCTAGTACCTCAAATGAGCTCCAAGAAGTCATGAAGCGATTACGAAACTTAGGAAATGAGTTGGGACAATTAAGAGGTAGCAAGCTCACAATTTTAGGTCATATCAGCCTCAAAATCAACCCAATAAACCTCCATATCAACCTAATAAGCCACATGATCAAGTTGAAAATAAGAACCAAATGAAACCTCCTGCTAATAAGACACTTCAATCTTACAATCTCAGTGTTATATCCATGTTTAGAGCCATGGTACGAGTACAAAATAACATAGCTCAAGAGTATGACTAGTGCTTCCTATGTAATCAAATGTTAGGTTGTGGAGCCTATTTTTATGTGAGAAAGTTTTGAAGATCTGTACACTAAGAATACTGTACACTTTCCACAGTTGTCTTACCGGGGTTCGGGGGCATAGCGATTGATTTTTTAAGCCTTAAAATGTGCCTCATATATCGAGAAATGTGCTCTTCTCATATGGGTGGAATTTTTGACCCATAGGTTTATGGGATGGTTTTTGCCCATGGTTTTGATACCCATGGTTTTGTAAAACTACTTAAGCGATTAAAAAAATGTCTAATTATATGGTTTTATGCATATGGTAAGATTATGTAACATTGTACATGTGTTTTGAATTCAGAGAGTTTTTTTAGCATAGCTCCAAATAGATCCGGTATTGTATTGAGAGAGCGGTGACTTGTAATAAAATATGAGCAAGTGATTCTTGGTGGAAGTAGCCCAAATTGGGTGAACCACGTTAAATAATGTCTCTTTGTGTTGTGTTATTTTATTCTGAAATTTTATTTGAGATCTGTAATATTTTTTGCATATTAGTTTCTCTTATTGCATGTTTCGTGAGGGATTATTCTACATATTTGATCCCTTATTTCCTAATAATTGTATCAGAGCTTGGTTTGGTTTGCTGAAGTTTTGAATCGCAACGAAAGTTTTATCTTGAATGGGAGCTATGACACATGATGGAAGATCTAGGGTTGATAAATTCAATGGGAAAAATTTCAATCTTTGGAAGATGCGGATGGAAGATTACCTTTATCGAAGGATCTTTATATTCTTTTTCGAGAAGGTGAACAAACCATCAAGCATGAAGGATGCGAATGAGATTTTCTAGATAGGAATGCATTTGGGACAATCCGGATGTGTCTTACATATTCGGTATTATTTAATTTTTCAAAGGAAAAGACTAATGGATGCATTAGGAAGTTGTATGAAAAACCATTTGCCTCTAATAAGATATTTTTAATGAAAAATTTGTTTAATATGAAGATGCCCGAGAATGGTTTCATGATCGATCATTTAAATAATTTTAATACGGTTGTAAATATGTCACTTCAAATTTCAATAGAATTTGATGAAGAAGTTAGGGCTTTATTAGTTCTCGTGCTCTTTACCCGAGAGTTGGAATAGCACAGGTAAAGGTGGTAAGCAACTCGGTTCTAGATAACTCAAATTTGAAGTTTGAGGATGTTGTAGGGGTGACTATAAGTGAGGAAATGCAAAGAAAAAGATTTGGTGAATCTTCTACTTCGGGAATGCTTTGATAGTGGAAACTAGAGGGAGACATAAGAATAGAGGAAGTGGGAAAATCAAAGGATCGGGCAAGGTCAAAATACAAAAGCAAGATAGTATCTTTGGCATTGTGGAAATTTTGGGCATGCAAACAAGGACTGTTGGGAGATTCGGGACAAGAAGAAACAACAGGAAGAAAAAAAGGAGGCAAATGTGGCAACAGGTAATGTATGTCGGGATGTTTTGATTCTTTATTTGCACAATAGTATTGAATCTTGGGTTTTAGATTCAGGGGACTTCTTTCCATGCTACTCCACATAGGAAATATTTTGTTGATTATGTTCAAGAAGATTTTGGGCATGTTTTTCTTGGTGATGATGAGCCTTGCAATATAGTTGGAAAAGGCTCTGCTCATGTTAAGATGCAAAATGGGAATACTTGAATATTGAAGGATGTCATACATGTGCCTACATTAAGACAAAAATTGATATCAACAGGGTAATTGGGAAGTGATGGTTGTCTTGTGATATTTACAAAGTGGAATCTTGGAAGGTTACCAGGGTGCTCTTGTGGTGGCAAGAGGTAAGAAGGTTGAAACCTTTATTTAACCACTTATAGCACTAATGTTTGTAATCTTGTGGCTTCGTAAGTAGATACAACATTGTGGTAGTATAGGCTCTCAGTCATATGAGCCATAAGGGCACGGAGATCATAAAGAAGGATTTTCCTAGATATACGAAATAGTTTTGGATTTACGTGAGGACCGCATATATGGGAAACAAAAGCGAGTAAGGTTTCTCAAGGTTGGAACTACAAAGAAAGAAAGTTAGAGTTGGTGCACTTTGATGTGTGGGGGATGGCTCTGTATCATCTCTTGGGAGTTCAAGTTATTATGTTACTGTTATTGATGATGCAATAAGGAAAGTTTGGGTTTATTGTATTAGAAACAAATCTGATGTAATTGACACTTTTGTTAAATAGAAAGCCTTGGTAGAGAATGAAACATGTCTTAAGCTAAAATTTCTCAGTCGAGATAATGGAGAGGAGTATTGCATAAATGAATTTGATGATTAATTATCTAAGAATGGAATCCATGAGCAAAAGATGGTTCCAGAACTCTACAGAGAATGGGGTGTCATAAAGGATAAACAGAACAATAATGGAACATGCTATGAGCATGAGGTTACATGTATGACTCCTCTTTCTTTTTGGGAAAAGCGGTGATCATAGCTATGTACTTGATAAATAGAGGACCCTCAAGTGCCTTGGATGGAGGCATACCCGAGGAGGCTTGGTATGGTAAGAAAGTTTATTATTCATTTCTTAGAGTCTTTTGATGTGAGATGTTTGTTCATATAGACAAGGATGATAGAACCAAGCTAGAGGCTAAATCAGAAAAATGTAATTTCATTGGTTATGGTGGCGATGACTTTGGATATAAATGTTGGAGTATTAAGGACAAGAAAATCATTCGATCTAGGGATGTGGTTTTTAATGAGAAAGTCATGTATAATCAGCGATTGCAAGAAAACAGGAAGAATCCAAGAAAGAATATGCAAAGTGGTAGAGGATATTTCGGATAGAAAAGTGACACATGAATCGAGTTCAAGAACCTCCTCAACAGAACCCCAAACTCCTATATTGAGGAGGTCTTCTAGGGTAAGAAGAGAACCCAACACTTTCTCCTTCTCTTTATTATTTATTACTCACGATAGTGGAGAGCCAAAGAGCTTTGATGAAGCAATGCGGTAGATGCCGAGAAGAAGTGGGAGAAAGCCATGGATGAGGAGCATCAGGCTCTCATGGAGAACCATACATGGGATTTGGTGAAGCTACCTGAAGGAAAAAGAGCATTACAGAACAAGTGGGTGTTTAGAGTCAAAGAGAAATAAGGAGGTAAGAAAAGATACAAGGCCCGGTTGGTGGTCAAGGGGTTTGCATAGAAAAAAGGTATAGATTTTGATGAGATTTTTTCTCTTGTAGTAAAAATGACTTTTATTAGAACTATTCTTGGAATAGTTATAGTAGAAGACTTGCATTTAGAGAAGCTTGATGTAAAAACTACATTTCTCCATAGTGATTTGTAGGAGGAACTATATATGCAGTAACCATATGGCTATGAGATCAAAGGTAAAGAGGAGATGGTGTGCAAACCGAAGAAGAACTTGTATGGCTTAAAACAAGCTCCAAATCAATGGTATAAGAAATTTGATAGCTTCATGATGGAGTAAGGTTATATTAGATGTCATTCGACCATTGCGTGTATACAAAGAAGTTTAAGGATGGTAGTTATATTATTTTATGTCTCGTATGTGGATGACATGTTGGTTTCGGTAAAAACATGCAAGAAATAAAAGTACTCAAGAAGCAACTAAGTGAATCCTTGGCTATGAAGGATTTGGGGGCAACCAAACAAATCCTTGGTATGAGGATATCTTGGGATAGGAAGGAACGAAAGCTAACTTTATGTTAGGAAGAGTACATTAATAAGGTCTTGAAGAGGTTTAAAATACAGTATGCTAAACCGGTTGGGACTCCTTTGGCAGGCCATTTCAAGTTATCAAAGGAGCAGTGTCCCAAGACAGAGTAGAGAGAAACCAGATGTCCAAGGTACCTTACTCATCAGTGGTTGGTAGTTTGATGTATGCCATGGTGTGCACTAGGCCTGATATTTCCCATGCAGTGGGAGCGGTGAGTAGATTTATGAGTGATCTAGGTAGAGATCACTGGCAGGCAATAAAGTGGATCCTTCGGTATTTGAGAGGGACCATGGGGATAGTTTTGTGCTATAGTGGATCAAACACCACTTTGTGTGGTTATGTAGATTCAAATATGGCTGGAGATGTAGACAGCAAGAGGAGCATGACATGTTATGTTTACACTGTAGGTGGGACAACAATGAGATGGATTTCATGACTATAGAAGCTAGTGGCTTTGTTAACCATAGAGGCTAAGTATGTTGCTGCCATAGAGGTAAGAAAAGAAATGATTTGGTTACAACAATTACTTGAGGAGTTGGGGCATAAGTAGGAGGAAGGAAAGTTGCATAGTGATAGTCAGAGTGCTATACACCTAGCTAAGAACTCTGCTTTCCACTCTAGGACGAAGCATATATAGTTAAGGTACCATTTCATCAGACAAATTTTGAGGAAGAGAAGTTGAAGGGGAGAAGATTCATACCAATCGAATCCTGAGACATGATGACCTAGGTGGTCACAAGGGAAAAATTGAAGTTGTGTTTAGCTTTGGTTGGTCTTCACGGAAACTAGTGAAGGGTTGAGAATCTTGCTCGAGAGGAAAACTAGTCTCCAAGTGGGAAGATTGTTAGGTTGTGGAGCCTGTTTTCATGTGAGAAAGTGTTGAAGATTGTACACTAAGAGTACTATACACTTTCCATAGTTGTCTCATTTGGGGTTTCGAAGCGCAACCCCCGAAAAACAAAATTGGCCTTAAAATGTGCCCGATATATCGGGAAACATGCTCTTCTCATATGGGCGGATTTTTTACCTATAGGTTTATGGGACGGTTTTTTCCCATGGTTTTGATACCCACGGTTTTGTAAAAATGCTTAAGTAGTTATCTACTTATATGGTTTTATGCATATGGTAGGATTATGTAACATTGTATATGTGTTTTGAATTCGGGTGTGAATTCTATAGATTTTGTTGAGCATAGCTCCAAACGGACTTGGGTATTGTATTGAGAGAGTGGTGGCTTGTAATAAAATTTGAGCAAGAGATTCTTGGTGGACGTAGCCCAAATAGGGTGAACCATGTTAAATACTATCTCTTTGTGTTGTGTTATTCTATTCTACAATTTTATTTGAGATCTGTAATATTTTCTCGCATATTTGTTTCTATCACAGTGATTCTCGTGAGGGATTATTCTACATATTTTATCCCTTATTTCCTAACATCAACTTCATAACTAGTTGATGTCTTATGGTTCCTCGAATCAACCTCTTATGGTGACAAAAATTGGTGTGGAATAAGAGATAATCCAAGAAGAAAATCAACAACAGAAAGCTACCCAAGAGGCACCTCCGAATGAGACCACACTTGTCAATTGGTAAGTTGAAGATTTCTGTGGCATAAATCAAGCCCCTTCTCAAAGTGTAGCAGCCAATACATGGTCCAAGAAGATAAATATTGGAGAGGGACAATAATCCAATTCAAATGATTCACAACCCTCTATCACTCAATAGAGTATTGGTAATCAAAGTGCAGCTTTGAATGCTCAAAATCAACCCAAAACACCTTCTGACTAGCCTATATACCAGTTGTAATAGCCCATGTGCAAGAGAAGACTGTTCAAAGCAAAGGTCAATAGAGATATAACTTATCCCCATTCAATATTCTTGAGCAAATGAAGAAAAAGACGTGATAATTTCAATGTGGGAGTCATTAACTATCCCAAGCCAAAGACATCTATTGCAAGCTATCATGGAAAATTGGTCCGCATCAAATCAATCATCCAAATATCAAGACAAGGTACTCACAAATGTAACTCATCAGGGAGGAAATCAAGGAGGAAAACAAGGTAAAAACAAGAAATCCCCCATTCTACATATATCTAATTGTTGGAAACAATATTGTACACAATTGCATGATTGATTCAGGAGCAAACAACTCTGTTATGCCAAAACATATAGCTGATCGGTTAGGTATTCAATATGAAGTTATTTCTAGAGGTGTAGTGAAATTTGATGGGATAATGGTAACAACGGTTGGAGTAATCAAAGGATTGAGCCTCACATTACATGCATGTCCTAATGTGACCACCTCGCAAGATGTATCGACATAGAGTTGCCACCACTCTGCATTGTGTTTGTCAAGATACTTCACTGCTAAAATTGGAGCTTATTTGTCTGCCGATTAGTCACACATGTTATTTAGAACAAGGTATGGAGCCAAGGCTACAATCAGGTCTAAACCAATCACAAATTTCCACATTGAGCCTCATACACTGAGCCCAATCAACATAAATTATTCAACTTTCGATCAAGAATATTTCCCAAACACTTATGAAGTAGATACTAAAGTTAGAAACATTCCGGACTTAACTCTTGATGAATGGGAAAACAAATGGCATGCATTTGATCCATATAAGGAAATGGAAGAAGTTGAATTAGCGGTCTATTGCTTGTATGAAGAAAATTCACCGCTTCCTAGTATCACCAAGCCGGATGCTAAAGATGATAATGAGCTATGGCAGCTATTCTTTGATGGCTCAAGGAGTAGACAAGGTTCCAGGGAGGAGGAGCTATGCTTGTTTCACCACAAGGTATAAAATATTACTCATCTATTCATTTTTAGTTTGCTTGCTCAAACAACATAACTAAGTATGAAGCCTTGATTCACAGATTACATTGGGAAAGAAAGAGAGGTATCAAAAACTTGTAAGTCTTTGGAGATAGCAAGCTAATTGTGAACCAAGTAAAAGGACAAAATGCTGCCAAAAATGATCTGTTGAAGAACTACAAAAATCGGGTATGGGATCTCATTGAAGATTTTGAAGCTTTTAACATCAATTCCATCTCGAGAAATAAGAATGAAGTAGAAGAAAGATTTACAGCAATTAGGGCAGCGTTTGACGTTGTGGAAAGTATCAAAAGTGAGAAAAATCAGCCCCATATCAATTTTGTGGTAAGACCATCATCGTCCTGCATAATAATGCAAGTTGAAAAGTCTTTAAGAATGATCAGAAAATTGTCAATTTTCTACAAGAAGAAGTTGAGTTCTTTACTAGAAACCAAGACAAGTTGGAGCAACAATATGGTGACCAAGTGGTGCAACTAAGAACTGAAAAATTACCAAAGGTCTTGTGACTTTGAAATCAATCTTCAACCTAAATGATCAATTCTGGAAAGAGAAGGAAAATATTTAGGTGAAGGGTGAAGATTCAAAGCCTATTTTAGTAGGTGAAGGAAAGTCATTGTAAATTGGAAAAGTAAGTACTAAACAAGATAAATCTGAATTTGTTCAGATTTTTCAAGAATTCCCATATGTCTTTTCCTAGACTTATAAGAATTTAATAGGTTTCAATCCAAAGTTATCACAACATACTATTGAGCTAGATCAAAATCCAAAACCTATCGAGATTAAAACAAAGGACAATGAATCCTCACATTAAACCTCTCATGAGAAAAGAGTTGAATAAGCTAATTGAAGTGGCATCATATTTCCTATCAAACATTCAAGTGGGTTGCAAATTTGGTGATAACAAGGAAGAGAAATAGAGAGACCAAAGAGTGTGTAGAATTACGTAATCTAAATAGAGCTTCACTCAAATATCATTATCCACTTCCTTCAATGGAACAAATCCTACAAGTAGTAGCTGGTTTGGAAAGGTTTTCATTACTAGATGGCTACTCGGATATAACCAAATAATGGTGAAGGAAGAAGATCAGTTCAAGACAACCTTCACTATGAAATGGGGCACATATGCTTATAAGAAGATGCCATTTGGATTTTCAAATGCTGGAGCAACATTTCAGTGAGCAATGGATATGGAATTCAAGGGACTAATCAATAAGATAGTGCTTGTATATCTAGATGATATCACTGTGTTCTCAAAGAATGCAACAAACCACCTCTTTCACCTCATGAAAGTGTTTCAAAGGTGTAGAAGATTCAAAGTGTCTTTGAATCCGAAGAAGTGTGTATTCTTGGCACACAAAAGCAAGTTGTTGGGTCATATTTTTTCAAAATAAGGATTGACAATAGATCTTGAAAGGAAGGAAGCCATCATAACTCTTCCATTACCAAGTCACAAGAAATCTCTCCAAAGCTTCTTGGGAAGGATAAAATTTTTCCATATATTTGTGCCTAATTTTGCCACTCTTGTGAAGCCATTAACAATGATGTTGAAGAAGATCCTTGCATTCAAGTGGAAAACATAAGGCAGAGAGAGTTTTTTAGGATATCAAGCATGAAATATCACAAGATCCAACTCTTATCTACCAAAATTTCTCCAAGGACTTCATGCTATATGATTTTGAGGATCGAATACAATCTCGGTTATCTTGATACAACTCATAGAATTCTTTATTCAAATCCTAGAAGATTATGAAGTAAGGTATTATTTCATTAAAAAGCATGCTCTTTATGTTATTAGAAGCTTAAAGAAGTTCAAACACTTGTTCTTGAACAACAAGATCTAGTTGTTGGTGTCTTATGCCGAGGTCAAGGATTTTCTCCTAAACAAGGATTTTTATGCGAAGAGGGCGGGTTAGATCACTTGGGTAATGGAATATGATATTGAAATCAAAGTGACCAAGTTGTTTCGTGGCAAGGGTTTGTGTGAACACCTAGCTTCCAAGCAACATGCTTGAACCGGATAATGAAGAAGGAGCTATTTTGATATTGCAAAATGATCAAGAACAACCAAATAATGATGCACCCACTCCATGTTTTTACTTAAGATATGGTGCATTATCTACAAATAATTTTGTACCCTCTAGAATGGAAAAAGTAAAGAGGAAATATCTCGAGATAGCAATCCATCCCGAATGTGCACATCAATGGCATCTTGTTCAAGAAGGATGTGAATGTGATGTTATTGAGGTGTGTCTCAACAAACACAATTGAGAAAGTATTGCAAGAATTCCATAACTGGAAGCGGAGGCCACTTTTCTCCACAAGTAACAACCCTCAAGATCATGAAGGCCGGTTATTATTTTTCTAGAGTATTTAATGATTGCTACTCATGGATCAAGAAATGCAAAAAATGTGCATTCTTCACAAGGAAGGAAAGGCTAACAATGCTGCCCCTTCGTCGTCAATTTCAGAGACTAGTCATTCATGCAATGGGGATTGGACTTCATTGAAATTATCAATCGAACTCGAGCCAAGGACACAAATGGATACTTACGGAAATAGACTACTTCACCAAATGGATGGAAGCGGTGGCACTCAAGGAAGAAAATGAATCCAACATCTTGGATTTCTATGAAGGGATAGTCACAAGGTTTGGAGTCTCGAACACTATCATATCGATAATGCATTGGAATTTCTGGGCACAAAAATCACTGAATGGGATGTCAAGAATGACATATACCTTAACACTTCGTATAACTATTACCCTCAGGGTAATGGCCAAGTAGATTCTACAAACAATAACTTGCTGAGAGTCATAAGAACTCTTGATGAAAATCAAAGAACCTAGCACACGAATTTCAAATCAGCCTTGTGGGCCGATAGAATAACAACCAAAAGGTCAATAGGTAGCTCTCCATATAAGCTTGTATACAGAAGGGAGGCAAGGTCACGCCTATATCACTTTAATTCTGACATTGGAACTCATAAAGTAGATAAAACTAGCTGAGTTTGAACCCATGGAAATTAGATACGCATAACCGATGGAATTGGGAGAGAACAGAGAGCATGCAATGCAAACCATAGAAAAATATCAAGCAATGATCAAAAGAAGCTTTGACATGAAAGATAAATCCTAGAAATTTTGAGGAGGCTTGATATCAAGTGTGATGTTGATCGAGTGTTGGGCCTCAAATATTGGCTAAGTGCCAAAGGGTGTGCGTGCAAGACTAGTGAGAAGAAAGGTGCTCAAGGGAAATCATGCAGGAAAAAGGGGTTTAAGAAGGGTTTAAGAGAAACTCGATGATGCGCATGGAAGGTAGAACACATGTTCAAAGGACTTAGCCATATTTAGAATTCTAGGGGCACTTGAGGAAAAACATGAGGACTTGACTAGGCGTGATGAGTGGATAAGATGCCAGCCTGGAACCTTGGAGGTCAAGAAAGGATATTCCCCGCAGGTAATATTCCTAGAAGACATCATTACAGAGAGTGGAGGGTTTGCAAAGGGATAAGAATTCACCATTAGAGGACCACATCGACACTTGGCACATGATCATTCAAGAGAGAAGGCATGGTGGTGGGTGCTAATCCTATAAAAAGAGATGCTCGGCTAGAGACGAGATAAAAGAGAGGAAATGGAGATATAGATGAGGTGAGAGATAGACATGGCACTCAGGAAAAGATACATAAGACAATGAAGTGTTGTAGTAATGCTAGGGTTTAGATCACTTAGTGTTAAGGGTTATAAGGGGTGTCATTGGCCTATGTATGGCACTAAGATCTTTAACAAAGGTCAAAATGGGAAAATTATAGCTAGGGTCTCATATCAGAGAAGCTGATAGGAGTTGAGTCTTTGTCATTTAATATGTATGGTCTAAGATGACCCTTTTTTATTGTAATGTTGCTACCAAAACTGTTAAATCAATATATATAGATATATATGGGTTTGCTTGGTATATCTTGTTTATGGGTGTAAACCCTCATGCTATATGACTTATCATGGCTCAGATCTAATTTATTATGCTTCTTACAATGTTATTTAGCTTTTTGTGATGCATTAATGTTATATCTATTAGTTGCATCTTCTACCTCTTTAAATAAGTGAATGTACTTCTACTTCGATAATCATCCTCCATTAATGGTGAAACCTTCTCATAAAGCTCACATAAATGACAAGTTCAACACTCGTGCATGCCTCGGGTGAGCACCCAACACCCGTTGGTGATAGGCCAATGCACTTGGAGTTATTAAAGGTATTAAGGGTAAATAAATGACTACATTGAGAAAAAGTAGGAAAGCATTCCAAATTCGATGCCATATGGAGTGGTCTCTATATGATCATTGAGTGCAAGAGTAGCAATGCCTTTCAACTGGTTAAGTTGGATGGTGAAGAACTGCAAATTCTAGTCAATGGAATCTACCTCAAACATTGCTACTAGAAGGAAGAATTTTCCACCCTTGTACATATTAGTCTAGGATTTTCAATTCCTCTAAGTGCTTGTGCACATTGTTGTTGTTGTTAGAATAGGTTTCAATTTCCCTAAGTGCCTTGAGCACATGTTCTATTGCTTCTAGTGTATAATTTGCACATAACTCATCATTCTTTAGGAAAGAGAAGTTGTAGTAGGGGAGCTCATAGTTTCTTGAAATAGTTGCAAATTTCAGATTCGGACAAATGCAGAGCAATTAAAATTAGGTTAGGAGACATATTTCAATCTTCAATTCTTCGCTTCCCTCGGGTTAGCAAATGGAGAGTTTCTCAAACTAGGAACCAACATTAGGGGCATATCTCGATATTGCGAAGATGGCGGTCGTCAATGTTCACTCGGCATTCAATCAATGTTTACACAAAAAAATGAGTCACCATGCCCTCCCGGGATTTGAAAACAACCTTTGCAACCTACGAGTAGTATGGGATCATCTCCAATCAAATCGGTATGTCAAAAGGAATGAACATTTATAAGAAGAAAGAAAGATAAAATTAATATAATTCCATGATGACTAAGCTAACAGATGTTTGTCATTCAACCTCGTGGATTGCAATTGTGGTAATGGGTGAATTCCAAGTTTTAAGACAAATTTCTACCCTTAAAAATCTTGATTCCAAGATTTTCTTATGAAAATTGAGAGTATGAGCAGCAGAGAGGGCAGCTCTAGAAGTGGGTAGCGACATCCCGGATGTTTCAGAGTGAAGTTTTAAGGGTTCAAATTAGTTTATAGTAATAATGCAGACTCCATGCCCAATGGATAGTCACAGACAATTGTTCATGCTCTATTTAGTAGTCAAATGACCTGCAAGTCACCAAATTGTTATCTAATTTTGCTACCTTGGTGAAATTAGATAACAAGAAAGCTTATTGTGACAATCATTTAAAATGCCTACTTGGGAAGAAATGGTAAAATCCAGCATTATGGTCTGAAAAGATTCCCGACATTGTTTCTTAGATACTTGACTCTGCAGCAGTGTAAAAGTCTTCAAGAAGTTAGAATACTTATTTAAAATTTCTTCAAGTGACTAAAGAGATAAGTGAGATCATCTCATGTCAAATCGAGCTATGATCTTGAGGGACCGAGGTGAGCTAACTTCCATACACACCGAGTTTAATGACATAGCTGTTTTAAGGAAGAGGACTAAACTACCATGTTATGCATTGAGTCATTCCTTGAGGAAGCCCACGGAGCTCCATTCTACACTCAACCGATCTATGTAAATATACATCAAGTTGATTTTACACTAGCCGAGCCCCCCTGTAGCACCAAGTTCTATATGATAAATATTGATTTGTTTTAAGGAATGAGTTACACCGGAGTTCATCGAGGCTAGTCCTAACAATGAAGAGATGAGTCAAATCCAGAGAAGATAAAATGAATTCTGAGCTCCGTATTTATAAAAGGCACTGAAAACTTGTGTAATTCATCAAGAAGGAGCCAATTTGTTCCTTTGGATAGGCTAATCTGCCTTAAGCATGAAGAGCTCATCGAGCCATGGGACTCCTGAGTCAAATTGAGCTAGTCTGGTGCTACTTGGGCCCATTTCTCTGTTAAGAAAGCCATGTTTTCATTGTAAAGTGTTGAGATCGATATGGAAACCAACATTTCCATTTCTAAAAATAACCGATATATCTTTTCAAAAGACCAAGTTGCACAAAGGAAAAATAAGCTATTGAGGAGAGCATCATTGCTTTAAGGAGATAGGGATCAATATTTTCAGGACCGAGTAATGCTTGAGTTAAACTGGAAAACCATTTCATTGTAAAATGAGCCAAGAGAGAACCATTGAGTAACAGATACAACAATCTCAAAGAGGGAAGTTGTATGCTAAATTCATGCATGGACAAGTCACAAATGGGTTCGAAGCAACCAATTCTTGCAAGGGAAACTCAAAGCATCATGACTCAGGCTACATAGGATGCAAAATGATAGGTTTGTGAAGTTCATAGGCTCAAATTAGAATGTGATGAAGATATTGGATCACATCAATGGATGAGAAGCATTACATGGGCCGGTGAATAGAGGCCGAGTCATTCTTATAACATCATTTAGACCAAGCTCCATTCGACCAAGCTTGAGCGTTTGGGTTAGCTTAGACAAACCGAACCATCACAAAGGGGACTCAAACTTGTTACGAAATGTAGGTGAGAAAACTCATGGCGCAAACTCAATGAGATGAGTCATGAAAAAATCCCATATTGGCCACATCGTAGAGGAGTTGGGCCATTTTAATGGTGACACATGGTCAAGTTCAAAGCCTTCATCAAAATTTTAGGGAGAGTTGGTTTTGGGCTTGGCGGGCACATTGAAAACTTTACGGGGATAATGGGAAGACACGACCCAAATGGCCCATAGAACATGTGTGCGGCCAAAGTCTGCAACCTCGGCATGATGAAGAGATTGAGTTTAATGCATCATAACCACTAAAGCGGGGGTGGTATAATGCGGTAAAATTGGATGGAAGTGGACCAAGTGCACAAGAGGCGAAAAGGTTACAAAAGCCCAAAATGTCGTATAGGCCATTGTAGAAAAGTCGGAAGGGGGCTGCCCGGCCGCACAGGGACATGAGTGCTCACGCGACTTGAGATAGCTAAATCACCCGAATAGTGAAATGTGGGTATGGTGGATTTCAAAAATCATGTGGCTCGGTCAATGAAAGATGAGTGGGCGAGACAGTGCTGTGGAGGTACACAAGGCCCTCGAATCGGCTAAGGCAAGGTGGTTCGGTTGGAAGAAAAGGTGTTTGGGTGAATTAGGGTTCTTTTGAACTTAGACCAAATGGGCCACTTTGAGCTGAAATAACTAATGAGATTAGGGTTATGACTGAGTTGGCATCATGGCCCAATGTGCAATGTGGCAAGGTAGCATAGGGTGGCGAGTCGGGTATAATGGACAACTGGATATCCAATATGGTGAGGTGGCCAAAAACATAAATGAAGCGTGATGTAGATGAAGAGTAAAGGGTCAACATTGGAAATGAAAAGGTCAAAAATGCAAAATCAAGAGCCATCTCGGTTTGAGGTGTCTGAGTGGCTATTAAGAGACCCAATATATAGACACAACCCTTCCCCATTCAAAACAAGAATGAAGATATGGCGGGCCCACCATTTTTTAAATACACAAAAATTAAAAGGATGCGGGAAACATTAGAATGTGAGGGAAAATAATCAAATGTCTTTTTAATTGCCAAAATTAATTCTCATCCTTTGATAATGAAGAAATGCTCGACAAACTCAATTAGCTACCAACATTCGAAGGCCATATCTGGAGAAATTATGAATAGAATCATGAAAAATTGGTGTCGTTGGAATCATGGTTCTAAGAGCAATGTACAAAAATCAAGAAATGTAGAATTTAATAAAGATTTGATGGAGAGTTTTAAGGAAAATGAGCCTCGATTCTGTTTGGTTTTTGGAAATTAGTTAGAGGAACATTAAATGAGCACAACAAATCATTCTTTCATTGTTGCGAGTCATGGGACACCTTGAGATTGATTTTACAGGTCCAAAATCACCAAGCACACTCATTTATCATGACTTACAATTAGTTTAAAAGTGAATTTCTGGAATTTCATCTTCTATGTCTCTTTCACTTCCAAAATTCTATAAATTGAATGGTTGGGCTCATTGTAAGAGGATAATAGTTTTATTCATAAAATTCTACTTTGGAACTCTACAAAATCACACAATTATGTTGTTCTACTTTCAAATTTGGAAAATGATAGATTGATTGAAGATTAGAGCTTTAGTGACTAATTATCTAGTACTATAGATAGGAAAGAATTCAAACTCCAAGCACCAACAATTTTATCCTAGAAACCTCCAATAAAGGAAAAACCAGTCAGGAAGGTCAAAAATGCTCTTTCTTCCTACTTTTATTGGTCAATTATAGACAATTACAGATTACAAGAAGTAGAAAATGGAGACAAAAATGTAAACCTCTCCCTTCCTATGCTTTCTTGCTCTATTTTTACAACATACTCCTACAATTCCACTCCATCATTGAAGATCTTGTTCACTTGCTCTCATTAAACTTAAACCTTTTCTCTTTGATCTCTTTAGATCTCTGAATGATCAATTCTCTTGATCCTCATATTTATAGCCTTCTCCCATGTCCTCCTCGTGCACTAGAGAATGGGAAAGGTTAGGGAGGGAAGAGACACAATCGGCGCTTCAAATTCACGTCCATTCATGCTCCATTTATCTTTTCTATTTGAAAGTGTCAAAAGCGTCTTACGTAGACTAGCGATTTGGACTGCCACCATGGCTAGGTGGTAGTTATAGGACTATCGCCCAAGAGGGTGGTGGTTTTGTAACCTTCACTCTACAGTGGTGGTGGTTCTCGTGCGTAACCTCCGTTTACCTCATTTTTCTTCATTTTCTTCAATTCTCCTTCTTGGTGCTGATGGAACTGATGAAGTGGTGTGTTTTTCTGGATCCCTATGGATCATACCTCCCCTACTTAGGAGGATTTTTGTACCACAAAATCTTAGTGGGGGAGTGGTAGAGGAATCAAATCCCTCTCTTTCTCCTTCAAGTACCACTGGTCTGCCTTGATGTCCTCTCTCTTCCAACCTCGCCAAGACTCCTGTGCATCTCTTGTTTGCTGCTCCAGTACTGCATCCTCCTCCAATTTGCCTCGAGTATAATCCTCTTTGGAAGGAAACTTATGTATGTTTCCTTCTTTGTCATGTATAGATGGCTATAGTAGGTATGAGCTCTTACAACTTGCTATCGCGTGCATCTGCATGAAGTATGTACTTGAAGGCTTCTTTTCCAACCCGCTTAAGTATGGCGAAGGTCCTATACCATAGTGGTTTAGTACTTCTTGATTATCTTCATCTTTTGAGATGGATTGGCTGAATCCTCTCCATGTATGCTGCTGCTATAGTCACCACTTGTTCCTTGTATCTCCTCTTCTCCTTGTTGTCCCACGGTCAGTCTAATGAATCCATAGGTAGATACGGTGACTGCATAGTGGAAGTTTGTATTAATCCTTGAATGAGCAGTTCTTGTGGTGGCTTCTTCTACAAAAAATTGACAAGTGCTATCCAAAATATTTGTGCTCTCAAGTCCATTTTTCTTTTCTTCTAATGAAAGTAAACAAAACTAATGATTTTCCTGAATAATTCTTTGTGCTTGGTTGACACTTACCATAGCCTTCTTTGATTTTCTTTGGTGTTCCTAGATGTTGAAACTGACTCCATCCTTGACCCATCTGTACTTGGTTCTCCCTCCTTGTGAACACAACATCCCTAGCATACAAGTAAGGACTTCCGAAGACAACATCAAATGCATCAAGTGGAATGATATCAACCTCTAATACATCAATATATTGGGTCTTTATCTCAAACTCGAAACTTACAATTTCTTGTAACTTGTCTTTCTACACCCTTCTTCACCCATCCTAATGGGTATGGATGTGGATATACATAAGTTTCTAGACCAACTGTTCTACAACCACATCGAAATCATATTTGACTAAGAACAAAAATCTACTAAAGTGTTTTACCTTAGTCTTCTTGATTTGGATTCTAATTTGAAAAAGCTTACTTGTCTCTTCTTCTTCTTCTTGCCGTACATGTTAGTAGTCGTGCATCCCATCCTTTTGCGTACATCCAATCATTCTCAATATCCACCTCTCCTTTTGTTTTCACAACGGTCATGGATTTCTTGGAATCCTTGGTTCGGTGCTTTGGGTGTAATTCTGGATGCAACTTCCAACATATGGCGTCAGTATGTCCATTTATATCACAATTATTATAGAAATTCTTAGGATATTTACAAGCATGCAAAGCAGTAGAGTTTATACATGTTTACATTTCCATTTACCTTTACTACTTATCTTCCCTTGTTCTTTTCCCCGTTGATCTTTGACCGGTATCCCTTTGGCTCTGATTCTCTTTGCTTCTTCTCATCATCAATGTAGTATTCTTGTATACAAGCTTCATTGAGATCCTTGGGCTTCATGGAGATTACCTTCCTCTGAAGGTGAGTGTGAAGTCCTCCCAAATACTTGGTTAGAATGTCCTCATCCTCCATGTACATATTAGAAACATGGCTTGTCTCCAAAATTCCATAGTGTAGTCCCTTATGCTTTGACCACTTTCCCGCCTAAAGTATCGCCCCTTAATCATCATTTCAATCTTATGGCTAATAGGATAAAAGTTAGCTCTAATGAACTCTTTAAAACCATTCCAAGTGCTAACAATAGGATGTTTCTTCTTTTCACAAGTGGCTAGATGGGTTTCCCACCAAACCGTATGACCTTCTATTTTGAGACGTGCAAAGGTAATCGTTTGTGCCTCAAACATTATGCAAAATAATATAGAATTCCAACTATTTTAGCTACTTATCAAGCAATTCTACATCTACTTTTCTATTAAAGTTCTTTATTTCCACTTTCGTTTCAACTTTAAAATGTGTATGAGAAATTTTTACCTTCTCGCTTACAATTGGTGTCTCTTCTTCATGCTCTTCACATTATTCCTCTTCGTGGCTCTTTACGATACTAAATTTTTGCCGGCTCAAACCAATGAGTCCATGGAATCTTTCTTAACCAAAGTTGTCTTTTGCAAATCTGAAAGCTCTTCTTATTTTCTATGCAACCTATCCATCATGGTCTCTAGCATTTTGACTCTATGGACCAAGTTCTCTTCCTCCATTTGAACTCGAATTCTCTGTTTCCAATTCTTTGTAGAAATATCTAGCCTGAAACGTAAAATTATTCACCTTTGGACCTTTTCACTATCATACAAATCACAAGAAAGAATCAAATACCACAGTCCTGGATATATAATCATATTTGATACCAAAATGATCCGTAAACTTCTACTTTGGAACTCTACGAAATCACACAATTATGTTGTTCTACTTTCAACTTTGGAAAATGACAGATTGATTGAAGATTAGAGCTTTAGTGACTGATTATCTAGTGCTATAGAAAGGAAATTGCATAGAATAGGAAAGAATTCAAACTCCAAACACCAACAATTTTATCCTGGAAACCTCCAATGGAGGAAAACCAGTCGGGAAGGGAAAAACACTCTTTCTTCCCACTTTTATTGGTCAATTATAGACAATTACAGATTACAAGAAGTATAAAATGGAGACAACAATGTAAACCTCTCCCTTCCTATGCTTGCTTTCTCTATTTCTACACCTTGCTCCTACAATTCCACTCTAGCACTGAAGATCTTTCTCACTTGCTCTCATTAAACTTAAAACTTTTCTCTTTGATCTCTTTGGATCTCGAATGATTAATTCTCTTTTCTATTTGAAAATGTCGGGACTTCCACCTTGTGCAGGCAGATCGGCGGTTTCTGTGGACCCTTGTCTCTGGCTGTGTGATGGTTATAGGACCACCGTCCCATAGGGCGGTAGTTTTGCAACCACCACTCTACACAGAGTGGTGGTTATGTCCAGAACCTCTGTTTACCTCATTTTTATTCATTTTATTCAATTATCCTTCTTGGTGCTGATGGAACTGATGAAGTGGTGTTTTTTTCTAGATCCCTATGGATCATAGTTTGAGTAGCAAAACTTTGTCATTTTGGTTTTGTGAAGCCAATGTGTTGCTTTGGCCTTTGTAGTGGACTCCTTGCATTATTATCTTGACCTTTATTTTGTAATAGCTTGAATCGTGCATATCAATGAGGCAATAAATACAAATTTGTGGATGTATCTTCCCTTGCTATGTTTTTTTGCATTCTTCTTACCTCTTTAACCTTGTTTCAAATATATTGTGTCTACCTTGTGCTCTTGTAAGGATCTATTGCTATTGTGCATGCATGGAAATGTTGCTTGTGAGTACTTGTATTAGACTACGGTGAACTCTATTATCACCCTTTCTAATATGCATTTTGCTTCCATTTTCACACATTGGGGATTATTCTCTTACCCTTCTTTTGGTGCATCACCTCTGTAGTGTAGATTTTTTTATTTTAATACTCTTTATCTCTCCCTAGTCCTTTGAAGTGATAGATTAGGAGTAGTTAATCACTTTCTTTTAGTAGAGTTAGTTTGCATTAGGATTAGGAAGAAGAACCAACTTTCTCTGGAGGTATATCTCAAGTAGAAAGTCCCACAACTTGGAGATAGTACCCATGTTACCCAAATGCTGACACTGTGAGCTCAAGCACACACACTTGTGTAAATTAGAGGGTGCTTTATGATTTGGTGATAACATGAAGTTCACTCATCACCTAACCCCCAACATTTGTATTAGTTAAATGACAGAGACATAATACCCTTAACACTCAATTTAGGGTTTTTAACACTTACCATTTACTATTTTCCATTTACCATTTACCATATTGAATAAGCGTTAACATGTAGTTTCCGGACTTACAAACAATCTCCTGTGGAGTGTGGTACTGACTTTAGACTATACGTGTGCTTCTCAACAGGCATCGCCAACTCACTCAGGCCAATCGCGTGTAATTGTCGATTCTCAGCCAAACTAGCCACCCACAACTCCACCAAACAAGCTAACAACAACTCCACAACAATAAATTAAAACTCCGACACAATGACCTCCAAATAGTGATAACTTTCCCTTCAACAAGGTATAATTTTATTGCTTTTGTGTAAGTTTTTAATAGTTTTTCATATAATTTAGTAGCTTGTGTAGTTTTTAATAGTTTTTCATATAATTTAGTAATGATTTTGTTGATTGTTCTTGGAATTTACAGTACATATCACTCCTTCGTTGTTTATTCAAACAATGGCACTACCATGTCCTCCACCAACATCATTACGATTCAAAATTCCCACAAGAGGTTTAGGTAAAAAGACCATTGGTAAATGCATGCCAATTCCAACCCCTAGTGGTTGAATATAGCGTCTAGAGTTCATACACTAAACATTGCCTCTTCATTTCCAATTCCAACCCTCTCTCTCGGTGGCTAGCCCAACGCAATGAGCCAATCAATGTTGAATCAAATAAATTTAGACGAATATTATTTGGGCATTGATAGTAATGACCCAATAGGTTTTTTCAACACACGTGATATGATTCAAGGCCAACAGGTATATTTCCATTCCAATGTACTTTATTTAAATTTTTCACATTTCAATTTCAATTTCAATATTAATTAATTTAATCACAAATAGGATCAGGGTGCCCAAAGGAAAAAAGAGGTAGCAGACGTTTCTCGACCAAAATCCCCCATACCTCTCCATTGGCATCATCCTCTTCAGAAACAGATAGTGAACAATTGCCATCATTTTTGTTGGAGAACTTTATTGGTAATGATTGTCAATCCCATGTTAAAGAGTTTATTATACCTCATATCAATCAGCTCATAGAATGGGAGTGAAGGGAAAAAGTATTCATCAACGAGATAATAAGTCGTTATGATAACCATTGGAAAAGGGACAGTTTATATGTGCTAGTCATAAATTAACCTATCAAGATGGATGCCTTACTCATCCAAGTAAGAGGTGGGACTGTAACATATGAAAAAAATTATAACGAAAATATTTTGGATAAAGTATTAAAAAATTGGAAAATATTAGTCTTTGAAGCCAAGGCCTATTTCAAAAATGGTTGAAGGAAAAGGATTTGGTGGCGATTCTGCAAATCTTTGAAAGAGATAGGGCTGCTATAAGCATTATCTATTTGAATCAATATATTTTATTAATTTAAAAATTTCTTATTTTATTAATATATTTAATTGAGCTCATGACCTCACTTGTTTTTGTTGTCGTTGAAACATGAAAATTTAAAGAGTCAAGTGTAGACACCTGTAGTTTGATCAATACACTATTATTTCTAATGGTGCACTAACACTTATTCCCTTTGCAAATTGAGGGCACACCGCTAGTTAGACCTATCTAGCTCCCTTCTCATGACACCTTTTTGGTCATTTTTCCTCATATAAACCTTTTAAAATAGGTTGTTATAGCCTCGTTCTAACTACATTAGCTTCTTATTCCCTTCTAGCTTGCTTCTATTATCTCCTGGAATATCAATCCACTTCGTTGGATTGATTAAACCCTTCAAAACCCTTCCTAACCCTAATTACTCTGTAAGAGAGATTAATTAGTCTAACCTAGGTTAAATACCTAAACATAGTCAAATCATACTTTGACTTGCTAAAAGTTCTTTTTGGACTTTAGCCTTTGTCCCACATGCACCCAAATCTCCCATTTCCCCAAACTAGAAACTATAAATAGGGCTATACCCCTCCCTCATTTCTAAGAATTCTCTCTTCTTCTAGCATAGATTATAGAAATTTGTTTAGGCTTTAGATTGTATTTTATTTTATTCCATTGACCTAAAAGCATTTGATTTTGTATTTCATAGCACTAACATGGAGTAAAAGGGAAGATCCATTGGCCTTGAAGCCATTAATGGCGAGATCTCTTTCTCTTAAACACATAACTAAATGCTTAGATCCTCTTAGGTTCATTATTTTAAGCTTTCAAAGAATAAAGGTTAAATTCATTTGTTTAGTTTGAATATTTATTTCAAATTAATGTATGCGAAAGAAAAAAACCTTGCACATTTCTTATCACATGGTCAATTGATCAGTTGTTAAAAGTCTTTGGGGTTTCTTTAGAGATTCTTACCCCAAATCCATGGCTTTTACAACTTTTCATTGAACACATTTGGCACGCCCGGTGGGACACTTATGTCCATCCTCCATTAATGGAGGTCTTTTAGGTTTTTCAAAGTTCATTTTCAAGTTTTTGGGTCAAATCACTTGTTATTTCCTCATTTTTGTTTCTAACACTAGATAAATGACCTTCATTTACATGTATTTTGTGGGTTTGATATAGAAATAGGACACTTTGACTAACAACTAACCTGTTTGCTCTTGAAAATTTAAAATCCACATTTTTGTAGGTTTTTCACAGGGTGCGCGTAGGTGTAAAACAAGGGGTGCATACACATTGAAACCCCAGCGTACCCAGTAGATCAGGCACGTACTTGTTAGGAGGACTTCATCATTTACACATTTTCTCTCTACAGAGATGCACACGTGTCTCCGTAACTGGATGCATATCCACCTCTCTGGCCACACATGTGTAAATGGTCTGACTATGTAAAAATTTGACAATTTCCTATTTCAGGCTTGGCGTGTACACGTCAAAACACAGTGTCCTTATCAATATGGGCATGTCTCTACATCATGTTGCAGTAGTGTCGTGTTTTTAATGCCTTAGGTTTTATTAATTTTTAACTGCAGGTGTACTCGTTAAGTAGGGTGTGTATCCGTCGGTTGGGAAGCGTTGGTGTCGGTATAGGCATGCAGGTGTCTGTATTAAAATTGGAAATTTTTACAGTCTATAAAATCTTTTCTTCGACCCATTACTGCAGGTTTTTAGAACTAACAATTCAAAAAAATAGTGTTTTCCTTAAACATTTCAGTTTGCATAGTTAAAGTGTTTTGTTCTTGGCTTAAAATTAACTTTGTAGAAGTGTGTATGCTCTCTCCTCGCATCTTCAAAGGCGATCTTGGAGATCAAAAACACTTATACAAAACTCATATAAATTGTTCAAAAACACTTGTTTTATAAAGGATGAAGTAAAACTTTCATGTGATTTCAGTAGGATTTTTCACGTTGCGTATGCTCTTCCTTCACACCTTTTGGCGATCTTAGGAATCAAAAGAAAAGTGTAAAATTCTCTTTCTTGACATCAACCTATGAATAGGAAAATTACTAAAAACTTGTTGTCTACAGGACCTAACGATTGTCAAAGAAAGGTGTCGAAAAACAAAACACGAATTGCTAATACACGTGTTCTTACAGGTTACCAAATGGTGTGCTACTTAAAACCACATTAAGTTAAGCAAGATAAAAAAACACACCATATTCAAAACATTGTATTCAGGTTTTAGAAAAGGGTACATCCCTATCCACTCAACTAGAACATAACCCCTTTGGCATAACGCCTTAAGCTACAACAATGGGGGTGGTTCCAAGAACCCTAAAGTAATCCACCACTGAGTAACCTCATGGATGAAACAAGAAGCACTCTACTTACCCACTTAACTAGTATGCCTTGTGAGATAGAGTTACCAGTTGTCTCGTATGGCGACCCCAGGGAGAGCACACGTGGATGCACTAGTTTCCCTTTGTGCTCGAAGGGGGTAAATTAAAGCGAGATACTCCTAAACTAGTGATTACAAATTTTCAGGTAAATCACACTCACTTAAGACAACTTTATAGCACCTAGGTGAGAGAACTTATTAAGGAGGCCATTCTATCTTGGAGCCCACTTTACTAGTCCATTGTTGCGTCAAGCCATCATGAAGTGACAACTCATCTAGAATCTAAACCTTGTTATCGAACAAGGTAAAGAACCCTTGTGAGTTTTATCTGAGTGTCTTTCATCATGAAACTAAACTACATCCCACCTTCGCTTAGTTTTATTCTTGTCTTCAGATGAGGCGAAGCTCTGCCTAGGTGGCTCTTGGTTTATTTCCATCTTTTGATCAATACCCTTGCATTCTCATTGCCCATTGTTTGGGGTGAGAAAGGTGCATACATTGCACATTTTATCAGAGATAGTGCTCGTCATTTTTTTTCCATTTACGCCCATCCATGTTTATGGCTGGGTTGTTAAACGTCTAAAGTGTGTAGGTACACTTTTCATATCTTTGATAAAAGTCCATCCATCTTGATTTCAAGATCATCTTTACTGTGGGTACGGTTCATCATTTTTCTCTTCTTGAGTTGATAGTTTTGTTCGCATCCTAAACATACAATCTCGGTACTTACATCGTATTCTAATTTTGTGAGAATATGGTATAAGTCCCCTTATTATGCGGTTACACTGCTCACACGATTAAAAACTCCTTGTTATACTTATCACTTAGTTTCAGTTTCAACGTCATCCGAGTCTTCTTGAAAAGTGTTGATAACGCCTTATATATATCGTAATAAAGTTGTCATGGTACTAACACCTTGTTTTCTTGGTTAATGTATCACGGTGACGTTATTACGCTATATCTATTCGTGACTTCCATTTTTGGGAAGGTTCAACTTTCATCGGCATTCAAACTAGTTTTAGGTAGACCTTGTCAAGGGACCATGGCAACATCATGTCGAGTGTTTAGGCCTTGTTGGGGTTCTAACTTGATTTACGTATTACAACATCACAAATTGAGTGATCATTATTTTAGGGCATATGAGTGTTCCTTGATAAATACGATTGCATAACACTACATCTAGGATACACTGTAGTATAGTTATAACATCACCTTAAACGGTTTGAGAAAACCATATACTTAGGGGTTACGCTAGCTACATACAAACGTCTCGCTAGTAATGCCTAAAATCATAAAAATGGTAGAAAAATCAAATGAGCATGATATAGGATAAAACCCTTTCGATACCTTCCCATTTAGTGGTCACAATTTAGGACCACTCTTTTCTCAAGTCAAAGATACAGAGACGTTAATTGATCATAATGGAGAAGAGTCAGACTCTTCCGAAGGATAACAAAGGTTATACCTAAATAGATTTGATGAACTCCTATATTATAATAAATATCAAGTAATCACAAGAGTATTAGCATTAGGAGTTAAACTTCCACATGAGCACATAGAAGAAACAAATTTCATTAACCCTAACCTAGGAGAGCGAAGATTCATCTTAGACACAGATAATCCTTTTGATGTGGGATATGCTTCCACTTCTGGGCACCATAAGGCCATTGTCGAAGGTGAACCATCACAAAAACCTCACTATAAAGCTTTGTGTAAAGTGAAAACTGAGCGAAAAGATTCTCCTCCTCCAAAATTTAATGAAGAAGAGGGGTTGAGGAGGAGATCCTCCAAAAATAGATCTTGAAGTTGAGTCAGAAACTAGCAAACCTAGGCTCTTTAAGAAGAAACATATACAAAGACAAAGACAAAAAAAAACCTAACAAGTCTCAATTTGATCCACATACAAACTATACCTTTAAGGCAACTCAGGCTCAAAGGCCAATGTCACCTACTAAAGAGCAACTCATTCAGGAGGAATTGAAATCTATGAAAGATACGCTTACTACATTACAACAGGGAAATGTAGGCCAAAATAGAAAATATTCATATGAGGAACTATGTCCATACCCTTTGATAAGGACATGTTACAACAACCTTTCCCAAAACACTTTACTGTTCCCAAGTTTGATAAGTATAAGTGCAAAAGTGACCCTCATGATCATATAAAATACTTTTACATGGCTTGCCAAGAGGTCGTGTATAGCGATAATTTATTTATACGACTCTTTCCTCACAGCCTTGGAGCAGTAGGATTGGAATGGTTCTATAGCATACCCAAGGGCTCCATTACAATGTGGCCCGTGTTGGCAGAGAAATTTGTAAGGAATTACTCCTATAATATGGAGAGCGACATCACAATGAACGATCTATGTAACACAAAACAAAAACCCAATGAGACATTTGCAGGATTTTTACAATGATGGCATGGGTTAGCTAGTCGCTTTCCTTGTGCCTTACTAAAAAAATAGTTAGTGAGCATATTTGTTCCTAACTTAAACCTAGAAATAGCCTTTCACTTGTAAATGCATTGTGGCTCAAACTTTGAAGAAGTCATAGAGAAAGGTAGTCAAATTGAGAAATCCCTCATTGCCAAGGGAACGCTTAAACCTGTCACTAAAAACAAACATGAAACCAAATCCATAGACAAACCTAAATTCTTCAATAAGAATAAACATGTTGTTGGTGATGGCATTACAGACTCCAAGAGAGTCCAAGCTGTATAGACAGGCCCACTCTTAAAGATTTTGCAAGGACCTCATCCTAAAGTGCCTACAAAATGTACGTTCACGTCCTTAACAGAATCCTTATCTACCATCCTAAAACAATTAGATGATGCAAAAATGGTAGAATATCCAACTACAATAGTACCATATCTCGGAAGATGCTCCAAAACTAGTTTGGTTCAAAGATCATGAATATTGCGACTTCCACCATGTTAAAGGACACAAAATGGATAGATGTTTATGATTGCACCATTATATCCAAGACCTCATAGAGGAAGGGAAGATTGTTGTGGATTCTCCCCCAGACAGTAAAAGTTCAAATGAAAAAATGGGTATTTACAAGGAACCTTTTCCTAACCATGCAGATAAAAAGAAAAGAAAACCAGATCAAGGGAAAACCTCCAATGACTATAGGATTGCTGCCTATGTGTACCCTACAAATGATAGTCCTTATGATTCCCTCATTGGATGTATTAGCTCATCTAATGAACAGATCAACACCATTCAAATTTTAGAAAAGAGCTGTGTAGTCGGGACGAGACGTGCCCGCTTAGTCATACCAGATCCTGTGCCTATCCCTTAGGAAGGCCAGTATAATTTAATAGAGTAGTTAGAGAAAACACCTACTAGGATATCTATTCTCGATCTCCTTAAGATCTCTAATGCCCATAAGAACATACTTGTACAAAAATTTGTAGAATTCAGGGGTTTCCACAGAGGTAGACCCCACAAACCTTCAAGCCATGATTGCACACTTAGACACCAACGATCATATTACTTTTGATCATACTGCAATCCTACATAACAACCCAGAGCATAACT
The DNA here is from genome assembly GCA_018340775.1 of Taxus wallichiana var. yunnanensis. Taxonomy (NCBI): domain Eukaryota; kingdom Viridiplantae; phylum Streptophyta; class Pinopsida; order Cupressales; family Taxaceae; genus Taxus; species Taxus wallichiana. The sequence continues at coordinate 210,657,131 of CM031234.1, read as the reverse complement.
TACCATTGTATCTCAAAGTGGTGGTTACCTGTCGTAAAATCAAAAGAGTACTTGTAGATGGGGGATCTGGTCTAAATATTTGCACTTTGAAACTGGTTAAGCAACTAGGCCATTCAAAATAGAGCTGGGTGCTAAGACTATCACAATCACAACATATGACAATGAAGAAAGAGAGTCAACAGGGACTATAGTGGTTCCCATGGAGGTAGGACCAACGTGTCATGACACAATGTTTCATGTCCTTGACTTGGACCTTCCATACAACATGCTCTTGGGATGCCCATGGATCCATGCCATGCAAGCTATTCCATCAAATTTTCATTAGTGCATCAAGTTATGTCATTAAGGGGGTGGATACCATTTTGGGTGACCTAGAACCATTCACACATTGTTGGGCATTGCACAACTTTTTGTGTGTAGCTTATAAATGTCATTCTGCGGATGTTGTTTTCCCTCTACAAACAGAGGCTATAAAAAATGAATAGATTCAGAGTCCCTCATGCCTTTCAATCAAGATTTTCCCTCATTGGTCAACCCATTTGCTTCATGGGAGGAAACATTAGCAAAATATGGCCCAGATAAGCCATTCACTCTTGAGTAGGCTCTGTTGATATCAGACTTATCAGTATCCCCCAGGACAAGGGGTAAGCCTTATTTTCAGTTCAAGAGCACTCATGAGCAATGTCCTAAACCATTGGAAAAATTTGTCCATAGTGGTCTCCTGTCTAAGGAGAAAATGTTAGAAGACCCTACTAGCAGGGTTCCAGAAGGCACCATGGCTTCATGTAATCAAGCACCTCAATACATCAAAGGTCCCCACATGATGTTTTTCATGGGCTATAATGGGTTTGGATGTGGTGTCAATGCACAAGGCCTGTTGGAGCCTATCCCTATCCCTCATTTTAAAGTTGATAAACATGGCCTTAGAATAAGGCCCCATGATGCTCTACCTTCTGAGAATGATGCCACCTCTTCTGAATGTGAGGACATTTCATCTCATTCTGATAGTGATGCGAGATTCCCAATGTAGCCTTTACGAGGATCTTGCCTCCACAAACCTATTCCCAGATTCATCGGTCCTTACCTTATCCGAATCCACCTTGCTAGACAAATATCTAGTATCCCTTGTAAATCCTGAGCTTATAGATTAGGATCAACAACTTCACGTGCCCCTGGATTTCTTTGAAAATGATGAGGCATTTGTAGATTTCATGGGACTCAGGGACTTTATTCTGGCTGGAGACCACAAGAAAGGATTTAGGATTCAACTAGACACCTGTGCCTACTTCGGGAAGAAGCAGAGATGTGTGGATGGTTAAATAAGAAGACTGTAAATAAAGCTACACCTACTTCTGAAAAACCAAGCAAGAAGGCTCAACGGAGATCCCATAGTGACAAACTCTTTGATAAACTCATAGACAAACAAAATGAAGAGTCTAAAGATGAAGTGATTTATCCATTTAAAGATGATCATGAGCTACCACAGGAAGTCAATATTACTCTTCCCCTAGGATGGAAGATGCTTCTAAAATGCTTATTGAGGAAACAATCAACATCAACATTGGCTCAGAGGAGCAACCTAGAATAATAAAGTTGGGAGCTTCACTTTCAGCTTAGGAACAAAAGACCTTTGTAGAGCTCTTAAAAGAATATATGGACATATTCACGTGGACATATGTAGATATGCTTGTTTAGACCCAGAGCTAGTTGTGCACAACCTCGTTGTGCACCCAGATGCTAGACCAATCAAACAAAAGTTGAGAAAGATGCATCCTAAGGTGGTGCTCTTAGTCAAAGAAGAATTAGAAAATTTGTTAGTTGTTGATTTCATTAAACCTATTGATTATTCAGAATGGATCTCTAACATAGTCCCAGTATAGAAAAATCTGTGGGCATCAAAATCTGCACTGATTTCCATGACATTAACAAAGCATGTCCAAAGGATGATTTTCCCCTACCTAACATTGACATGATAGTTGATTCCACAGTTGGTTATGAAATGTTGTCCTTGATGGATGGTTTTTCAGGTTATAACCAGATACTGAATTATGGAAGAAGATCAGCATAAGACAACATTCATCACCCCTTGGGGAACATTTTGCTACAAAGTCATGCCCTTCGGGCTCAAGAATGTTGGGGCTACTTATCAGTGGGCCATGACAATTATTTTCCATGATATGATAAGTGACATCATGGAGGACTATGTTGATGATATCCTAGCAAAATCCAAAAGTAGAAAAGAACACCCTGAAGTATTGAGGTGTATCTTTCAACATCTAAGAGACTATAAGGTTCATTTGAACCCTAAGAAATGTGTCTTCGGTGTTTTATCAGGAAAACTCCTAGGGTTCATTGTTTCACAAAGAGGGATTGAAGTAGACCTGCGCAAAGGTTACGGCTATCACAGAAATGCCACCACCTACCACTCTCAAGCAACTAAGGAGTCTACAAGGAAAATTCAGGCAATCCGTCACTTTATTTCACAACTTGCGGATAAGTGCCACCCCTTTACTCATTTTCTCAAGAAAGATGTCACATTCAATTGGGGACTTGACTATCAGAAAGCCTTTGCGCTACTCAAATAGTACTTGACCAGCCCACCTGTACTAATGCCACCTACCCCCGGTGAACCTCTCCTCTTATACATTTCCACTACCTAGTTTTCCATTGGTGCATTACTTTCCCAATATGACTTAGCCCATAAAGAGAGAGCAGTTTACTATCTTAGCCACACCTTGATCACATACAAGTTGAATTATCCCCAAATAGAAAAGGCCTGACTTAGCGGTTGTCTTCACATTTCAAAATCTTCACCATTATCTCCTGAATAATAAAACCAAGCTCATATCCAAAGTTGACCCTCTCAAGTACCTTTTATCCAAACCCACCCTCACAGATGAATGGCTAATTGGATCATTCTCCTGAGTGAATTTGATATTGATTTTGTGAATCAAAAGTCTTTAAAAGGACAAGTACTTGGCTGATTAGTTGGCAGAAGCTCCTCTCCCAGGAATGGAACCTTTATGCTTAGATTTACCAGATGCATCTATGATGTATATTGAGGAATCCATAGAATGGCAGGTTCATTTTGATGGATCTTTTACCTTCCATGGATCCGGAGCAGGAGTGGTGCTCATCACTCCAACAGGCGATGTCATACCATGAGCATTCCGGTTGGGATTCCCATGTACAAATAACATTACAGAGTATGAAGCACTCATCGCTGGCCTCAAGCTAGCTATTACATGGAACATCAAACAATTGTGAGTCATTGGGGACTCTCAACTTATCATAAAACAGGTTAATGATGAGTACAAGGTTAAAGATGAGAAGCTTATTCCGTATAAGAAAATGGTTGAAACTTTGAAGGAATATTTCACACAAGTCATATTTGAACAAAAACCAAGGTCGCATAATAGATCCGTGGATGCTATGGCTACTATTGGGTCTCTCTTACGCATAGCACCTAAAGAAAGCAAGATGCCTTTCTTCATGGAACATTTACAGGTACCTACATATGATATGTCGAGTCATGTTTGGCATGTGAAGTTGTTGGTCCTTTATCCCCTTGGTACGACCCTATCTTCCAATACCTACAAGATGGTACTCTTCCCCCTCACATCACCCATTCTGAAAAGAAATCCCTTATTTTCCACATAGCCCATTATACCCTCCTAGGAGGCACCCTTTATCGTCGTGGCTACGATGGGAATCTACTTCGCTATTTGGATGTTGCTAATTCTATCCACACAATTAAAGAAGTACATGGTGGTATTTGTGGAGCACACACTAGTGGCATGGTCTTAGCTAAAAATCTATTGAGAGTAGGCTATTATTGGCCTACCATGGAATTTGATTGTTGTAACTTCGTAAAGAAGTGTGAACTATGCCAAAAATATGGAAATTTAATACATGCACCAACACAAGCCTTACAACCTATTGCAACGCCTTGGCCATTCTCTAAATGGGGCTTGGATCTCATAGGGAAGCTCCATCCTTCTTCATCAGATGGTCATACTCACATCATCACTGCCACCGAATACTTTACCAAATGGGTAGAGGTTATCCCTCTTACCTATGTCACCGGTGCTGCAGATTTCAAAATTCATCATGAACCATCTCATATGCCGTTATGGGATCCCCTTAGCCATTATCATTGATAATGGTAAATCCTTCAAAAATAAAATGGTTAAAACATTGTGTCAACACTTCCATATCCAACTTAAGTGGTCTACCCCTTATTACCCTCAAGGTAATGGACAAGAAGAAGCCACTAATAAGACCCTTGTACGGATTATGGAGAAAATGGTCAGTAAAACCGGCCGTAATTGGCATCTACAGATACATCCCACCCTCTGGGCCTATCGTACCTCCATCCGCACTCCTACTGGTGTGACCCCATATTCACTTGTCTATGGCACTGAAGCCATCATACCTTTGGAAGTGGAGCTTCCCTCCCTGAGAATATCTCTCAGAGACTATCTTGATAAAGATGAAGACTACAGGGTTGCTCACCTAGCAGAGTTAGAACTATTAGATGAAAGGTGTATCAGAGCACTCAATCACCTAAAAGTCTATCAGAATAGAGTGTCCAGAGGATATAACAAATGCATCATTCATCGGGAATTTGATGTAGGAGATCTAGTTCTCAAAGAAAATCAGAAGAACACCATCAAAGACAGAGAAAAGAAAGGAAAGTTCGAGGCTAACTGGTTAGGTCCTTATGTTGTAATTGCAAAATATGGATCAGAGCCTACAAAATTGCATATTCAGATGGTGAAGAGCTTCCAGAACCTATGAACGCCATGCACCTAAAGCGGTTCTACGCTTAGGCATGATGAGAATATCAAATAAGAACTAAAAATTAGAAAAACAAAGAAAAAAAAAGCAAAAAAATGGAAAAATGAGAAAATAGTAAAGAAAAAGTAGGTCGCCCACATGTGAAAACCACACAATTGTGGCACGCAGTGGGTAGGTCTTTGAGTGAAAACTAGTTTTTGGCACTCAAGGAAGATTCACTGGACACAAGTTACTCTTATGGAAGGATGGGTAATCATTACCACTTTTTAGATATGACCTTCTTCTGCTAGGTCTAGGAACCCTACTAGGGCCACCTTTGCCTTGCCATGATCTGGTTTGTTTGCTCTTATATCTGCATGGAGGACATTACCTTTGTATACTCCCATCCAATGCTGAGCATACATGCACCGTTGACACCTTCTCACACATACACGTGTGGCATTCTACCTTTTGTATATTCCCACATCACGTTGGGGGCATCCACGCTTCTTTGTTCTTGTACATTGCTTTCAAACATGACCTTGGAAAATACAAAAACATTTGGAAAATGATACACAAAAATCTAAACATCTGGAAAATTTCCCTTTTTAGGGATAAAGCTACATTCATCTCACAATGTTATCTTAGGGAAACCTAGACAACAATGAAAAACGTAGCTATGAAAACTTATCTTTTTAGATAAACCCAAAAACATTAGAAAATATGTCAATGTTGTCCCATAAAAAAAAGTAGTGCTTTAATTACTTTTAGTTGTTGGTTTGTATAGTTTTGATGTACTTAGTCTGTTGAATTGTTTGTTCTTTAAATGGATCATTTTCTTACCTTATATTGACTCTTGTTTGATTTGATTGTGTATGGCATTGCATTCATTTAGGAACTCTCATGCTTGTAAAAATTGTTGTAGGCTTCTTTATTTGTTATGTGCATCTATTAAAGTTCATTTTTACTTGCTTAGATTAGATCTCATTTTAATCTCTTGTTAAAACTTTTGCATGTGTTTGTTTAGTTGTATTTTGTTGTGTTGTTTGTATGTGTATATTTGTTTAGTTTTGTTAAATTTTGCTTGCGTATTTTGCACAATTGTTTGTTATCACATCTATCATCTATCATTTCATCACATTTCTAACATCATTCACTACATCATATATATACAAAAATGCTAAGTATCACATCATGCATGTATGTTAAGCTAATCATCACATATCGTATCATCAATGGGGGCAAGAGGGGTTGCACATAATCACAAATCTATCCCCCCCACACCAATATCATCTAGTATCATCCCAAGTGCTAGAATAAAAACTCAGAAACAAATCATGAATCCAAAACATGTGGTGCTATCTACAGATACATCATCAATATGAAAGCATGAAATATACACATTTCTAAATCTAAGATATGTCACATACATAAAGGAAAGAGCAATCATATATCATAAATCCATCATAGTATGATACATAAAAATGTCCATATATACATGTATAACTGTCCAGGTTAGTACTCAAAATAATACATCATCGATACAATATGCCATCAAAAAGGGGCATGCATCAAAAGAATCGAGCCTTCATCATGAGGTGTCATCAAAATAATGGTATACACAGCTATACATCAAAATTATCCTTCATAAGAGGCATGTATACAATAATATGTACAAAAAGAAGCAGTAAAATGAGCTCAACCACAGCTCGCCCTCGCCGGGGCTCCCGGGTCCATCACCTGGTCGATGGAAATAATGGTGGTTGTGATGGACCTACACTAGGGGTACCACCAAAATTGTCTAGATGGCCCCTGTCCAGCCGGATGCTCTGGTATAGGCTTCCTAACTGATCTCACTTGAATGACCTGATCTTCGTGACCTAGATCCTGTCACACTCACATTGACTACTGGAATGATACTACTCGCTGATCTACTAGAACTTGCCTTAAAGTAGGCAGTCTATAGTACAAGGCCTCACCACTGGATCTCATCGCATCTCGTATCAAATCCACATCTCCAGAAGCGAGAGCTTCCTGTAGGGCAGGCATCTCACTAGCCTGTCAACCTACCAATATCAGCCTAAGCCTGTCTCGAGGCGAGCATCCTCTCAATCCCTATCTGTATAATAACTCACACCTGGGCTTGTGCCTGATCCCTCTATATAATATAGCCTTGTGATTGTGCTTGTGCATGGTCCCTCTAGGCAACAACCATCCGCACCTAAGTCTGGGACTGGTGTAGGAGGCTCAATATCTGAGCACCCTGTGTGGCCATCTCTCGCATCTGACTCTACCATGAAGCACTATCACTGCCTTGGGTGGCATGTGCTCTAGCCTAATCTCTCTCAGTGGTCAAAATATGCACTTGGGCACGTGCCTGATCTCACTCTGCTATGAGGGCATGTACATGTGCCCTAGCTATGTCTCTCTCCCCAGCCACCTGTAACTATACGACAATAGCTTCCTATAATTACTACTAAAGAGCAGCTCACTGCCCACCAGCACTGCTACTCTCTGGACTATCAAGTGGTGGGCCTTACTTTGGAAGTACTTGCTGTGAAGAGGGGTATATATCCCATTGGAATGCCCACTGGGGAAACTCTATGTCCACTTCCCTGTATACCTGTCTCGGCCTGGGCCTGGGACCCTGTCCCTATGGCTGTATGGTACAGGACCCTATCTCCTGCCTCTGACATACTGGTGTGCATCGGGCCCACCCTCATCATCATCATCATCATCATCATCATCACTATTAGTGCCACCAATGGCTCCACCCTCATCACCACTAGGAGGCCCTACTGGAGGAGGTCTCACACCGGCAATATATACCCACTCTAGATATAGTCAAATGGTGTGGAAGCACACCGTGATACTAGGGCCCATACTCAGGAGTAGTGCAAGATCCCTAATCTGTCTCAGTGGCACCCAAATAATAGGTGCCACCTATCGGAAACTAGCCAGTGCTCTATCACGAGTAATCTGTGGCCCCATGTCAAAATTCTCTCGGGCTCTGCGAGCATACCATATATCTAGCCCAGGAACATCCTGGTAATGCCAAACTACCTCTGACACCGATCAACCCTGTATATCTCTCGCATATAGCTGTGATGCCTAGAATGAAATGCTCTACAGTGGCGGTACTGAGCTCTAAGCCATCCTCGGGCCACTGGAAATGTCTATAAGGCCTCCAAACCATGGAAGCCTGCCTCATCTCATCCATCTCATGCCGATAATGATATACGACCCCATGTTGGGTCGCACATCGTCCCCTGCTGGGACCCAACCCATCGTCGATGGCTCGTCAGGATCCCGAACTCTCAAAACACCTAAGGGGTGACCAATGGAAATATGGTCCCATGCCCAAATCTTGCAGGAGGCGAGCAGGTCCTACCATCTTCTGATGGTAGTAAGTAATCAAATGAAGGTCCCAGTATAGATGTGCTAATATGCACTGACCCCAACAGTAGGTTTCTCCCTCCACCAAACCAAGAATCAATCCTAGGAGTCTAAGTAGAAAAGAAGCACCAATCTTGTCAGGGAGTAAAACTCCATTGACAAAAGCCATCATGTAGACCACTACTTGGTCTAACTCTGATCATCTATACATCGAGATAATCTGATGGACATCCCGCATCGTGGTATAGTAGGGACACCAAATAAATGTATAATATGTCGCTGAATATCGGTCCAGGGCTCATAGTCTGGATAAGCTAGCCCTGAATGGGAACCCACATGATGCGCCACATGTCCTCCAGTGTAATGGTGATCTCCCTGTCGGGAGTCGAAAACACTTGACTCTCGCTATGCCATCTCTCTGTTATGGTTGTCAAGAGGCCATGGTCCAATGTAATCTGTGGCATCTCCGCCACATGAGACAATCTTGTCACATGTAAAAGGCTCTCCAGAGTCACTCTGTCATCGTCATCAAATTGCGCCTCTATAATAGCTAGCCAACCGTAGTGCTCGCGAGTCTGCAGAACGGGTAGTATACGCTGCAAAAATCAACACAAGTGTTAGGTACTTACTTATTTCTATTTTTCTAAGGAAAAATGCTTCTTCAAAAAACATCTAATTCACTAATTATTCTTTTCTTCTGAACTAATCTCATCTATATTCTTCTATACTTGGTTATTTTTTTAGCCAGTTGTCTTTTCCCCCTTCATTCTAGCACCTATGTGCCTCCTTTGCACCTGCACGCCCTAAACGACGCATACGTGCACTAACACTTTTTCTCCTTTTGGCACGCAGGCCACACAGAATGCATACGTGCCCAATGTGACGCCTATGCACCTACCTCGACACACACGTGTGCACGTGTTGCTCTAGTCTAACCAATGCATATGTGCCCCTTCAAATTTTTCTACGAATACATGTGCATGTTCCCGCCTCTTCCAAATGGATACGCGTGTGTGTACCTACTTCTTCCAAATAGGTATGCGTATGCATCCCTACCTACCATGAATGGATGTGCATGCGCATCCATGTCTAGTTTGACGATATGCGTGCGTGTACCTATCAAGCCAACACATACACCCATGCGCATGCGTCAAAAAATTCCTACCTACCCTAGAAAAGCCCTAGAAAGTGTAATAAATGCGTAATTAATGGGAGGGATAGGCCACTCATGTATGGTCCATCCATTGGGTCCCGCATGAACTCTCGGATGTGATCCACACATCTCGTCCTCCTCGGTATTCTCGCCATCTCACTCCAGGGCTATCACTCTCGCTCACGGTAAAAATTTGCAAGAGCTCTGGTAGAAATGAATTGGTCATGATTGTTTTACCGACCCCGAGTGGGTATATTAACCCGTCGCAGTGCCCCTGGGGCATGTTTTCTCCGCCGTGATCATTCTAACCTTCTTCTATCCGCTGTAATAATTATTTTTGTATTAAAATAATTATTTTTACTAATTTTCACACATCTGGGGCACTTCGTGCCACCCAACGGTCACTTCTTCGTCACACTGAAATAATTTACGCATCTTTTAGGTGCCTTTTCCCACCTTTTCCTCTAATTTTCATCTATTTTCCCTCATCATGATAATTATTTATTCATTTATTTTCAATGAATTCTTCCCAACTCATCTTTCTTCTTATGAGCATATATCCTAGCTCTCTGGCAGCTTCACCTTCCCATTACCACCTTCGCGCATACTTTTAGAAGATATTTGATCTTTTGAAATTCTTCTGACCGATCAAAAACCTAGAAAAATAAAAAAATTTAGAAAATATTTAAAAACAACAAAAACATTGCAATTCCTCGAGAATGGCTTTAAAATTGGTAAAACCAATCATCTACGGCTGAAATTTGTGTCTATTGCATGACACTCATCCCAGATCTTGCTTGACATTTTCAAACATTTTGAAACAACGACTCGTGCATCACCAAAATCTTCAATCACCTACACAAGCTATGTTTCTTACTTCATCTATACTCTGGGGCACTATCAATTGCCTGGTACTATTTTTGTCGTGCACATTACTTTTCACGGGACCCAAGTGTCCTCCATCTTCCCCTTGCATAATACACCTTTCTCGGGGCATCATTCTTCACCCTTTTCATTTATCAAAACATTTGGTACCTCATCTCGATAACATAATATTTGTGCAACTATCTTAAACATTGTTGGTTTAAGTGTGTTTGATTGTACTTATTTCCCTGTTAGGTGATTTTTTTATTCCTCGTATTGCATTGCATTCATGTATGTTGCATGGAGTTGGTCTTTTTTAGCACAAGATGGTTGTTTGTATCTTGGCTTTTGTTTTCATTTTTACGCTTCCGTCACATGCTCACATTTTAATAAGGACCCATGAGGAGGATTCTAAGCATTATGATGATTAAGTATTGTTAGCAATTGATTTGCGGATAGCTCAATATCCCTTTTTTCTAAGTTTCTCATCTTCTCTATCCACTTCTCTCTCTGTTGTTTTCTTTTTGAATGTCGATCAAGTTTCTCCATCACCCTATCAACACTCGAGGGGGCATTCGTCATTCTTCATCCTATTAATTTTTCTTCTACCCCTTCAAAAATTTTCTACTTGTTTACATTTTTCTACTTTCTTTGAAGTGACGTAGCTTACGTCACCTCAAAGAGGGGAAAATGTAGACACCTATAGTTTGATCAATACACTATTATTTCTAATGGTGCGCTAACACTTCTTCCCTTTGCAAATTAATGGAACACCGCCAGTTAGACATATCTAAATCCCTTCCCATGACGCCTTTTTGGTTGTTTTTCCTCTTATAAACCATTTAAAATAGGTTGTTATAGCCTCATTCTAACTACATTAGCTTCTTACTCCCTTCTAGCTTGCTTCTATTATCTCTCGGAATATCAATCCACTTTGTTGGATTGATTAAGCCCTTCGAAACCCTTTTCAAAACCCTAATTACTCTCTAAGAGAGATTAATTAGTCTAACCTAGGTTAAATACCCTAAACATAGTCAAATCATACTTTGAATTGCTAAAATTTCTTTTTGGACTTTAGCCTTTGTCCCACATGCACACAAATCTCCCATTTCCCCAAACCAAAAACTATAAATAGGGCTATACCCCCTCCCTCATTTCCTAATAATTCTCTCTTCTTCCTAGCATAGATTATAGCAATTTGTTTAGGCTTTAGATTGTATTTCATTTTCTTCCATTGAGCTAAAAGCATTTGATTTTGTATTTCATAGCACTAACATGGAGTAAAAGGGAAGATCCATTGGCCTTAAAGCCATTAATGGGGAGATCTCTTTCTCTTAAACACATAATTGAATGCTTAGATCCTCTTAGGTTCATTATTTCAAGCTTTCAAAGAATAGAGGTTAACTTCATTTGTTTATTTTGCATGTTTATTTCAAATTAATATATTTAATTAAGCTCATAGACTCACTGTTTTTATTGCAGTTGAAATATTAAAATTTAAAGAGTTAAGAAAAGGTGTTCCAAGTTCACTTGGAAACCAGAAAGAACAATTTAAATGCAACAATAAAGTTGAAGGAAAACATTATTTTGGTTAACAAACAAAACAATACACTTAAGTAGATAATCAAAGAAAGTGGTTTGACTCTGATATTTTGTTCAAAGAAAAGGAAACTAGAGATCCTTCTTTGGCATCCCATGGAGATGCTTTCTGAAAGGAAGAATAAGAAATCGTAAGGAATCTAGACATTGCTTTATGGAGGATCTGATTAGTTTGGGTATTATTGAAGCAAAAATACAAGAGAGAGTGACACGGAATATGTTACAGAAATTCAAAAGGAAAGTGCCAGTGGGTTTGCGAAAAATTTAATGATTGAGGCTTGAGAAAATAGTGACTAGTTCAGTGGGTGTGGGGTAGGGAACTTGAAAAATTGAAACTTGAAATATTTTATATATTGAAGAATGAAACTTGAATATTTATTTAATTTGAAGTTGCAATCTGGATTTTTATATGTTGTTATATTTATATATAGAAATTCTAGATTGTATATGGTGTTTATGTTTGATATGGATGTGATGGTTACAAATATAATAGTGATAGATGATAATGATGATACAAATAATCATGATTCATGGATGATGATAATGGATTTAAACATTAGGCATTATTATCTCTACTTGCAATGATGATGACATTAAATGTGGATGATGACATTAGAATAGATATGGATGATGATGAATTGTATGTATGAATTGTATGGATGATGATGTATGAATTATATGGATGATGATAATGGATAATTGTTTTAAGAAAATTTAGAATGTGGTATGATTTGAACTCTGTATCAGGTTTCTTCACATTTATACCTTCTCAAAATCTTCTTCTCTCTACTTGTAATTATGATGATCATAACATTAGATGTGGATGATGACATTAGAATAGATATGGATGATGATGAATTGTATGTGAATGGAAATTGATGTAGCTTCAAGCATGGTCATGAATGATGATAATGGATAATTGTTTTAATAAAATTTAGAATGTGGATGATTTGAACTCTGTATCAGGTTTCTTCTCATTTAAATTTTAATAAAATTTAGAATGTGGTATGATAGTTGTAATGATGATGACATTAGATGTGGATGATGAAATTAGAATAAATGTGGATGATGACATTAGAATAGATATGGATGATGACATTAGAATAGATATGGATGATGACATTAGAATGGATATGGATGATGACATTAGAATAGATATGGATGATGACATTAGAATAGATGTAGCTTCTAGCATGATCATGGATGATGATAAGATAATGGATTTAAATGATAATGTTTTAAGAAATTTGGAATGTGGTATGATAAAGACATCTTAATATAGTAAAATATTCTTCTCTCTACTTGTAAAATTCAAACTTTGTATCAGGTTTCTTCACATTTAAAACTTCTCAATATCATTTTCTTTCTACTCGTAAATGTAATGTCTTTTGGGAAGATTAATTTTTACATATAATTTTATATTCATGCCACAAATTTGAAACATTACATCAAAGCATTTTACAAATACAAAAATAAATTAAACATGAATGTCAAAACTCTAGCTATGATAGGGTTTAAGGTACCTCTTCTCTCTACTTGTAAAATTCAAACTCTGTATCAGGTTTCTTCACATTTATACCTTCTCAAAATCTTCTTCTCTCTACTTGTAATGATGATGACATTAGAATAGATATGGATGATGATGAATTGTATGTGACTGGACATTGATGTAGCTTCAAGCATGATCATGGATGATGATAATGGATGATTGTTTTAAGAAAATTTAGAATGTGGTATGACAGAGACATCTTAATATAGAAAAATCTTCTTCTATCTACTTGTAAAATTCGAACTCTGTATTAGGTTTCTTCACATTTAAATTTTATACCTTCTCAAAATATTCTTCTCTCTACTTGTAATGATGATGACATTAGATGTGGATGATGACATTAGAATAGATATGGATGATGACATTAGAATAGATATGGATGATGACATTAGAATAGATGTAGCTTCTAGCACGATCATGGATGATGATAATATAATGGATTTAAATGATAATGTTTTAAGAAATTTGGAATGTGGTATGATAGAGACATCTTAATATAGTAAAATATTCTTCTCTCTACTTGTAAAATTTGAACTCTGTATTAGGTTTCTTCACATTTAAAACTTCTCAATATCATTTTCTTTCTACTTGTAAATGCAATGTCTTTTGGGAAGATCAATTTTTACATGTAATTTGATATTCATGCCACAAAGTTCAAACACTACATCAAAGCATTTTACAAATACCAAAATAAATTAAACATGAATGTCAAAACTCCAACTATGATAGGGTTTAAGGTACCTCTTCTCTCTACTTGTAAAATTCAAACTCTGTATTAGGTTTCTTCACATTTATACCTTCTCAAAATATTCTTCTCTACTTATAATGATGATGAAATTAGAACATATATGAATGATGATGAATTGTATATGAATGGACATTGATGTAGCTTCAAGAATGGCCATGAATGATTTTTTACTGAAAATTTAGAATGTGGTATGACAGAGACATCATAATACAAAAAATCTCCTTCAATATACTTGTAAAATCCAAACTCTATATCACGTTTATTCAAATTTGAATTTTATACCTTCTCAAAAATTTCTTATCTCTACTTGTAATGATGATGACATTAGATGTGGATGATGACATTAGAATAGATATGGATGATGACATTAGAATATATATGGATGATGAAATTAGAACAGATGTAACTTCTAGCACGATCATGGATGATGATAATATAATGGATTTAAAAAATAATGTTTTAAGAGATTTGGAATGTGGTATGACAAAGACATCTTAATAAAGTAAAATATTCTTCTCTATACTTGTAAAATTTAAACTCTGTATTAAGTTTCTTCACATTTAAAACTTCTCAATATCATTTTCTTTCTACTTGTAAATGCAATGTCTTTTGGGAAGATCAATTTTTACATGTAATTTGATATTCATGCCACAAATTTCAAACACTACATCAAAGCATTTTACAAATACCAAAATAAATTAAACATGAATGTCAAAACTCCAGCTATGATAGGGTTTAAGGTACCTCTTTTCTTCTAGATGGGTGTGACAAAGCATATGGAAGGAAAATGAGAAATCATCCTTTATAGAGGCTAGAAAACCTTCGATTCCAGAGAAATCAACACAAAAATGGATTAGTATATAGATTGGTGAGTTTCTGAAAATGTATTATGTCAGTCCCGAGAAGTGAGAGCTTCCTTGGATGGATGTCAACCCATGTTTTCAAGAAAGAAAAGATGAATGAAATATTGATTAAGCAGATGAAATAAGAAAGTAGAAACAAAAAAATTAAATCAAACTTAGGTACGCTTTTTTTTCTAGATGGGTGTGACAAACCATATGTTAGGAAAATGAGAAATCATCATTTGTAGCGAGCTAGATGAACTTTGATTCTAGAGAACTCAACATGAAAAATGGATTAATGTATAGAAGAGTGAGTTGTCTGACAATGTCAGTCCCAAGAGGTGAGAGCTTCCTCGGATGGATGTCAACCCACATTTTCAATAAAGAAAAGATGAAATATTGATTGAGTAGATGAACGAAGAAAACAAAAATATTAAAGAAAATTAAAGCAAAAGAGAAGTAGAACATGTGCATGTTTGGACAATGGAAGTATGAAAGTCTGCATGTGACAAACACAACATCAAAGCAATTTGAAAAATATAATTTTTTAAAAATAAAACATATATATTTTTTTATTTATAAATAATTGTATTTAAATAAATGTAAATATATATACCTGTAACATCTTCAATGATAACAAGATCTGAAACAAAATATGTTAAAAATCCTCCTCATAGTCAATATTTGCATCTGTAGAGTTACAATTGTGTTACATCTAACTATAAAATTTTATATTCAAATCTATTAATATGAAATTGAATAAATAACCATAGTTAAAATGTAAGGTGACAAGAATAAAAGTAAGGTCAAGGAGATACCTATTTAAAGCTGAAACAATCCATTATCAATAGCTTCTTCAAAGTTGATATTCGCTTCTGCAGAGTTTGACGATGCACCAATTCTAGTCTCATCATTGACAACATTTGTACTTGTAGTGTATTATTTACACCTCTTCTTTTTGCAAGGGAATTCCAATGCACAATTTCTCTATCGAAAGGAAAGTTTTCCAGGGAGTATCAAGAAACATAAAACCTCATGCAACTTTCTAGATTTTTTTCCAAATTGTTTCTCGCTTTTATTTTATAAATGATAAAGCACTAAAAACCCTTTCATCCTCTAGAGATCTAAAACCATTGTTTGGCACAAATCATATAATCTAAAATATTCACGATGTCTTCTTGTAACACATTACTTTTATAGATTCCTCGCAAGAGCCTTGTAATAGCACTACTATTTAAAGGTTCATCTAATCATTTATATTGGTTCCTCATTGTCATTGCAAAATGTGTTGATTGATACTTTAATAAATCAACATTCAAAAGATACCTTTGATTTCGATACCCTTTACCTCTACCGTCTTTGGTGAAATGTTTCATTATTGTACCCATGAATTTATGGAAATGCTTTCTTACAAAGTTTGCACGAGAACCTTGATATTCCAAAAATTAGGATTCATCACACCCATTACTTTAAGAATTTTATCTTTACGAAACATTCTCTAATTTATGATGATAAGGATTTTGAAAATTTTCTAAGTTTTATTATTGTTTAGACTTTGTAAAAAAATCAAACAAATTATGTGTCACAGAACTTCTTTGCTTTCCAATCTTGTAATATCTTGACATTTTTGTAAAATGTGCAATGGTATGTCCCTCCCATTAACATTGATATAGAGGTGATCATGGATATTAAATCTCAAATAGTTAATGGGATTATTAAGATCTAATAAATCTTTCCAATTATCAAAAATAGGTGTATCGAAACTATCTTGGGAAGTGTACATGATGTCAAGATTTTAACATACAATTTTTATCATCTTTGTAAAATCAACAATATAGACTAATATTCCTTATGCATGCTTCATCAATGTATTGATCTCCTGAAACATTGGAAGAATGCCAAATAATGTAAGAAATGTCTCCAAATTAGTTAAACAGAAAAAAAAGTCCCTCGCCCCCAGTCAATTTCATGACGATTTTTGTGCATGAAACCAACCAACGAAGGATACTCCTCACACACTCTACATGCAGGCTCATACAAAGAAATCCACCTTGTCTTAACATCCTTTAGAAGTTTTTTTCCATCTGTAATTCCAATTACAAATTTTTGGAACTCAAGAAATCACTTTGGGCTGCTTTCCATATAGGCATGAAGTTCTCTTATAAGGTCTTCTACTTTAGCAACATTTTCATTGTTGCTTAACCATTTTATATGCTAAATTCATTCATGTGACATACGGTTAATTCTTATCATATAAGGGGCTGTTTTTGTTTGCAATCTAACACATAGTCTAGTTCAATGGCCTTGCATGAATTATGCACCATTTTCTCTAACACATACCAACTTCGTAGCAATTTCATAATCAGTCATGCCAACAATATCTTTCAAATGAGAAACAATTATTTTATGTAGGTTTTCGACATTGCAATTTTCAACCATTTTCATAACACCCAATAGATGTGGTGTCCTTATATGATTTTCTAATGTATAAATGTGGATACATACCCATGTAATGTTGTCTACTATTGTCACTTCATCAATTGATAGAGAGATAAAATTTGCATTTTTTACACTCTCCTTCAAATCTTCCTTCTCTATCATTGAAAGGCATTTGGCCATTTCCCATGCACTATTATTTGACCAATGAGACTGAGGAACATTGTGCATTCCATTATATTGATACAAAACTTTGTAATCAAGGAAATATGAAATTGGTCTTCCTTTCTTAAGTATGTGAAATAAAGTAGAGAACTATATGAGTTTAGCATGCAAATTTGATTGATTCATCTTACCAATTTGCGATGTGATTGTTCCTCACTTTTCCATGAGATGTATTCTTATTTATTTTCTCTACTTCATACTTTTCTATGTATTTGACATGAATGAATTCATTTTCAATTTTCCACATGTGTGTTTTGATTTTCTAGCCATCCTCCTGTTATAGTCAAATATTGTTTTCCACAAAGGTGTTTTCAATTGTGTCCACTTCATTTGCATTTTTTGTTGCTTTCCCAATTTACACGTACATATTGTACATGTGCATTCAGATGGGATATATTCTGAATTAGATGGCTATACATATTTAATAAAATAAAATTTGGTAGCCCAATCAAATTTGTATGTTCTCCCAATTGTCTACATATTCTTCTTCATTTTCAATGTTTTAATTTTTTGAGCATTATCACAATCACCTGGTTTCCTCTTTTGTGAACCAGAATTTGAATTTCATTTTTTTGTTCCATTTTACTGAGTATTTTTATGTGTGATATCTTGATGCACTCCTAGTTACACCTCAACAGGAATATTTTCAAGATGTGACATCTCAACAGGAATATATTCAAGCTCTGATATGGTATTATCATAGGTATCATTTGGTTGATACTATGTAGAATGCATGTCCACTTCAATATTTCCTTCCACGGACTGCATCAGACTGATTGATTTTAGTGGCATTTGTATGGGTGCTGGTGGTTGTGGTATCTGTAGCAGCAGAGTTTCCAAAATACTTGAACAGGGACTTCTGAGATTTTTTTGTTACTTTTTGGGTCTTTTGAGCACTAGCAGATTCCATTGTTTTGAACGGATGAGTTGAACCTATGTCGTGCATCACTAAACACTCGTCACATGTCAAAAACATTTTTTCATACGTCAATAAACATTGTGTCATGCATCAAAAAAATTCACGTCACATGTGTCAACAAACTCTATGTCATAAGTCAATAACCGATGTGTTATACATCAACAACCTTTGTGTCATGCACCAAAAACTCTATGTCATACGTCAATAACTACCGTGTCATGTATCAAAAAATAGCATGTTGTGCATCAACAACCACTATGTTGTGTGTCAAAAAACACTATGTTGTGCATCAACAATTGAACCCTAGTCACGCCCCAGTGGTATCTTCTTGTTGCACATCAATATAAATCCTTTTTCACACGTTAGTAAATAACATTATCCATGCGTCCACAAATAGCCCTTATTGCTTGACTGTAAAATTCAAAATAGATCTACATTGTGTATTAGTACTTAGAGTTTACAACTTCGCAAGTTCACTGTATTTGATATGACGATACCTCAACTAGTAGTAAATTAGTAGTATACTACCCGACGAATCACCTAGGTTTTTATAGGATATGTTTTCAAATGTAGGCAAAGCTGACCCCTAAAAAAATATTGTGTAAATTTTAGGTGAACAGGGGCATCAACGTACTCCGAAAAATTCTCATTTTTAAATTTTCCTAAAATGGAATATTTGCTACTAAAAAAATCCCTAAGCGGGAATGCCGGATCCACACCGATCGTATGATAAGAAGAGATCATTGGGTCATCGATTATGTTAATGTATTCATCACCGATTAGTCTACTTTTGGATAGTTTCTAATTGTTGTGTTTGTTTTATGTGTTTTGTAGTCAAGGGACAATATTTATTTCAGAGATAAAGTGCTTAAGATGTTTGAGTGGATATATAGATATGAATGATGCAGAGTGGGATCATGTAGCCATTGTTGGATTGGGAGGATTCTACCATTACTAGTGGATACCTTAAGATGTAAGACTTATGATATCTCTGATCGACGGATGAGATGTGAGCATTGGAACATTCTAGTTTTGATTGGTCGATGACTTCTAGAGGATGTATACATGATCCTCGGGTTACTTATTCAAGGTGGGCATGTTGTACCAATTTCCTAAAGGGCCCATATTAATACTATGATATGATTATATGATGATGATTTTGGAGAGATATGGTATGTTGTAGGGGTTTCCATATTTATACTTACTATGATGGAGATATTTTGGGTCTCCAAATGATGTAATTGATTATGTTGGTTATATCGTGTTATGCACTACCATTCATGGGGTGGTAGGTTTCGTATGACACATACTGGGTTTCGTGGAAGAGAATATAAAGTGCCAAAGTTGTGTATACAAGGGCTTGTGCACTTTTGGCTTAGATTTACCATGAGATCTATATGTTTATGACAGGGAGGAGGTTTGGATTATATATAGGGTTTCTACTATAATGTTGGGCCTATGAGCATATAGTTGTTGTGAGGCCACTAGGGCTACTATAGAGGGAAGGTGAGTCGGCCAGAGTATGTAGTTATATTTTTGAGATGTCATTTTGATTGGATGTGGGTTGAAGGGGTTGAGTGAAACTAGATGTACTATGCTGATTGACTATGAGGTCTATCTATTGATGATGTAGTGTGGAGGCCTTATGTGAGGTACCCTACATGGCCAAGGATGGATGCAAAGTTGGTAGGGTTGAGGAGGGTGATGTGGGCATAGGGGAAAAGACCAAATATGATAGAGGCCATACAATATCCTTGGGTGTGGTGATAATTTGGATATCCCGAGTTGATTCCTCATGAGTCGATAGTATATTGGCATGATGATGCGAGAGAGACTTACTTGCATTAGTAGTGGATGTGGTGGGGCTAGCTAAGGAGATAGGAGAGTTGGAGGGGATTGATGAGGATGATGTTAAACTAGAGGAGGGTTTCATGGCTTGGTGGGTGCAGTAGTAGACTTTCTATGGAGATAGGGTTAATAGGAGGTGGCAGTAAATGGAGAGGAGGAGGAGGAGGAGGAGGGTGATGGTGGAGAAAAGATGGCCAAGTTGCATGAAGCTCATGATATTTTACAGGAGGAGAGGGATAGATTGGTGGTCAAGTACGACACCACTCACCAGAGATCATGATAGGTTGCAACAAGAGATAGATTAGATGTGTGTAGAGCGTGATACATATTTGTAACAATGAAACATATATTGCAAGCGGTGGGAGGTGTTGTGGGTTAAGTATGGAGATGTGGGAATGTATTTAGAGGTAGGCTGGTAGTGTGGTATAGGGAGCAGGGCCTAGTACGGAGTAGGTCATGGTACCTATATGAGGAGTGCCAATAGTAGGGGGTAGATGGGGCCTCTTGGTTTTGTGACCATTGAGAAGTATAGAGAACTTGGAGATGGGATGCGATATTATGAGTGCTTGGTTATAGAGTGCATCCCTAGTATTCCTCATTATGTGGAGCATAGAGTGAGTGAGTCGAGATTATCTCACCAAGATACTTTAGTGAGCACTAGGAGTGTCACTCACCATAGAGATCCAGGCCGATGCAAGAGGAGGCTGGAGGCCGAGGTGGTGAAAGGGTGTCATATTTTGATTTTACCACGTAGTATGTGGGTTTTTTTCATATGATTTGGATTATAGATGTTTTTTTCTATGAGCCTATTGAAGGCATTTTGTATAGAAATTTGATGATATATATATATATATATATATATATATATATTATATGATTATGTTTTGTATTCACATGTTTTTCATATTCATGATGTGATTATTGAGATAGTTTTATGTATATTTGATATGATGTTTATATGTATTGATGTTGACTTCATATTTGATGTGATGTGTTGATTTTGATGTTGATATGATGTGACTTCAAATATAATGGTGTTGATATATGTATTTCAAAATGTACTTTAATCATGGTTGAGAATAAAATGTGAATTATTTTCTTTTAGATTAGATTTGATACATATGTGATCTGATTTAAAATGCGTATGATCATAAACTTAAGGCCTTGTAGAAAATTTAACATGTAACTCGACAATAATTAGTCACATGTAAGATCATAGATGTAGATGGAAGTGAGTTTATATACCTTCTTACAACACGAGAAGGGTTGATGTGTATTTTTATGAGAGATTAGGTTCTCCTTTTGATGGCTTGGTAGGCTCATTCCCCATCTATATTTTATTTGCAAAAATTGACAATACGGGAATTTTTCTTTGATGGGAAAGTTTATCAATGCAGGAAGATTTCCTAGATGATTTTTTGATATTTTAACTTTTTGAAGGTTGATCGATGTGAGAATCCTTTTATGGGTAGCCATCATTAGAGAAAATGATATACAATTTTTGCTTTTTGATAGCCATCCTTCATGGGATCGGTCTATATTTTGATTGAAAACCATCCTTTGAGGGATCAATCTATTTTTGATGATATGATTAATAACTATGCTTTGAGGGATCAATACATATTTTTGAAAATGTGCATCCATTTATATTTTTCAATTTTATTTTTATGTTGAGGGAAGGCCTTATAAACCATTTATAGGAGGGGAAATGATGTGTGTATAAACTACACATGTAAACCCCTTAACATGTTTTTAGTTGGTAGATAAAGGGTATATGAGAGTAATGATTGTGGGGTTCCTACTAAGTAGGAAATTATCCATAAGGAAAATGTGATGAAGACCCATAGTGTTTACCTTAAAGGTCATGATTTATAGGATAATAATAGTGGACCACATGCTTCCACATAATTACTATAGTGAATAATAGGTTAACCATGGAATAAAATATTGATGTGACTAATGTCATGACAATATATATGTTAACAATAAAATTCCGTACGTGCAAGGAATTCAAAGGTTTCTTTTTAGGTGTACCATCAAGGGAGGCTAAATGATAGGCTCCTGACCTATACTTGTGAGTGATGACATATGGATCGATCCAGTTAGGGGAAAATTTTCCAAATTTAATCCTTTCTAGTGTAGTGACATTTTGATTTTCTTTGAGGATAAGATCACCAATATTAAAGTCACATTTTTGACATGGTTTTTATAGGCTTGTTTGATGTGTTTTGATAGACTTGATGATGCTTAAGGGATGTTAGGTGGTCATCTAAAAATTCAAAATTTTCCAAACGGTCTTTATGATAATCCTCGCGAGATAAAATCTCTTACGGACACGTAAATATATGGGATTTGATATTCAAGGGGTAAGAATGCTTGAGAGCTATAGACTAATGAAAAGGGTGTAGCACATGTAGGAGTATGGATACTAGTTTAATAGGCCTAGAGAATAGAATTTTTTGGAGATGTTAATTATTTCCTACTTGGTCAATGGTTCTCATGAGGATTTTTTAGGAGCCTCTTCTTGACCATTTTCTTGTGGATAATAAGGAACGAGAAGCTTAGTTTGATGTTGAAAGTGTCACATAATTTCTTCACTTCCTTGTTTTTGAAATATTTTCCGTTATCAATGATTATTTTGTGAGGTATTCTGAAGTGACATATGATATGTTGATATATGAAGTTAATTATTTTATTTGCTTTAGTATAGACTAGAGGGATAACCTTGACCAATTTAGTGAAATATTTGGTAAATTTGTGTTGATGGAATGATTTTCTTTGTGATGAATGGGGGTTGATGAGACCAATGAGGTTCAAAATCCATTTTGAGAAGGGCCATAAATCTTGAGCATGTTGTAAGGTATGACTTGGGATATGGGTGATATTGGAATGTTGTTAACACTTAACACATTTCTTGATGTATGCAAAAATCTTGATTGAAGGTGGGCCGAATAGCCCATTCATAGGATGTGTTTATCAATGACTAAACCATTCAAATTTCCACCAAATATGCCATCATGGACTTCTTGGATAGCTCTAGTGGATTCATGAGATTTGAGACATCGTAGTAAGAGGCCGTCAAATCTACGTTTGTAAATAACACCACCTATAATGACATTTCAAGTGGTGCGTTGAAGAAAACATCACTTAGTGTTTTTAGACAAGTCAGATGGTATTTTTGATTGTGATAGATAGTCATGGATTTGAGTGTACCAGAGTTGTTTGATTGTCTTTAATGAGATTGATAGAGGGGAGTTCTTTTCCATGAGATGGTTAACTCGACAACAATGAAAAAATTGGAATCGTTAGTTAATAATGGGATGAGTGATGCTAGGGAATCCATGGTATATGTGAACATATGGATGGATCATCTCATGAGGCTATAAGGCCTCTTTATATTTTTTTCTAATCTTTCCTTTGAGTGTGTGAATGTAGATGATGAAAATGAAGTGTTAAAAACAAATATAATTTCCAAGAGATTAGATGAAGACAATGAAATTCAAGGAAAAATGAGGATGATGAAGACTTGACAGCTGATGAAAATATTTTATGGCAGAAAATCATGCAAGAATCTAAGATTTTAGACTTGTTTGAGGATGAGGAAGACTATGAAAGAGTAGAGGAAGAAATTTTAAATCTTCTACATGATGAAGAAGATGAAGTTAGAAGTGAGCATCAAAATCAAGAGGAAGATATGACAGTTGAAGAAGAGAAGGATGAAGTGGAAGAAGGCATGAAGAATAAGCACCAAGAAAAGTGTGGATATGAAGGAATGACGGATAAGAAAGATGAAGATGAAGATTAGATTAGAGTGAATATGAAGAAGTAAATAAAGTGGAGGAAGAAGATGAAAACAAAGCTATAGAGCTCAATATTTTCTTACCCCTAGAGTATGATGTAGGAACATCAACTCTAGCATGTGTATATTGTCATTTGTTAGGTGTGTTCATAGGTCGTAAAGGTCACTATGATTCATTTGAAGGTGATAGTTTGGGTCTTGGATTTTCAAAATTGAAATATTTCAATTTCCTACAAAAGTGTAGGTTTGAATCTTGAAGGCCTATTTTGTCTTGTTTGAGTAGTTTAGTTTGATTGAGTGTTATGTGTTGAAACTTTGGAGCTATCTCATGCTTGTATTGATCTTAAGAAAGAGTCAATAGGTTATGAAGAGGTTTTAAGCTCATGGTCACATGATCACATGCAAAAGTGGAGCAAATTAACTTGTTTAGGTGACCAAGAAGGTAGATGAAGAGTCTTACTTGATGGATAAATGTATGAAGGCATATAAAAGGAAAATTTTTAACCGAATGACTCATTCCCATTCGAATGAGAATCAAGAAATCTTCAAGGAGAAATTTGGTAAAGGTTCCTTATATATATATAAATAATATTGTGTAACAGCTTTTCTATGTATTATTTTGTTATTGTTGAGATTTATCTTTCACATGCACTTGTGGATATGTCTAATACTTGTGAGAGGATTTATCTTGTAAGTTATACATGGTTTAAATGTTTCTTTTTTATAGAAAGGTATATACACTTAAGCAAGACGAATAGTCATGTAGTTTTTGTGAGTAAGGAACATACATGAGAGGAATATTTTGGGAGATATGTGTATAAGAAGTTTATGCATGAAGTGTTGGAGAGTGTATTTGCATATATTGAGTGATTATAATACCCGGGAGAGGGAGATTGAAGTCTTATCTAGACCGTACTAGCTATAGTAGGGGTATTTAGAAGTTTAAACAAGCAAGAATGATGTGTTATTGAGAGAACCTTGTCTAAAGGAGTGAAAATATGTCAAGAAAGGTGGAAGCATGATCTACATGATCATTACTATCTATACAAGTTCTTGGAAATATTGGTGAAGGGTTTATTAGTGGATAAGAATGTCACAGTTTAGAAAACCATATCTTTTATGGTAGGAAAATGATATTTTGGTGGTTAAACATGAGTGGAGAAGAGAATGTGGTCTACTGGTAAGACCAATATTAGAATAAGGTCAAAATAGAGCTAAGATACGAAATTTAAGTCTTGGAGAAAATTTTAGCAAATGTTATGGTATTTTCCTTCTTATCGGGTTTATAGGATACCCAATCTAGGGTTTATTGAAGGTTTGATTATTGGAAACCCTGATATAAAGGTTATAAAAGATGAATTTTTGAAATATTGATGCATGAGCCTTACTATAAAGGATTTAGGTGGTTTTATAGTTTGAGTTTACTAATAATTCTATTAGTTATGACAATCTAGGCATACAATGAGAACATTCTTTGGAAAGTCCTAATAAAGTGCATAGTAGGGTGAGTTTGGAGAAAACTTGTGAAGAAAGTCCTTGAGATTTTTGGCATTTAGTAAGAATCCCTTGATGGATTCCATGATTGAGGCTTAATTTTTGGATGAGTGAGTAAAACCAAATATACAAGAAGAAAACTACCTAGGTAGGGATAGTAAGGAAGAGAACTAGACAAAGAGAGGTTATAGTGGAAAATTTATCTAGGCATAGAATGAGACAACAAAGTTTTACATAAACCTTATAGGAGGAAAAGGGTATTTAGAAATTTCCTTATCTTGCATGGAAGTCTTAGAGGATTCTCAATTCATGAAATGACCAAAGACCCTTGTTCTTATGCATTATAAAGGGTATAGTAAAGAAGTGAAGTTAAGAATTTTGATTTATCAGTGGTCAATGTAATGAATGAGATAGTTTAGGTAGGGGTTCAAGGACATGATAAAAAATTTGACCAAGCCCATTAAGTAATAAAACAAAAAATGTTACTTGTTTTTATGGATATCTCCTTGAGAGAAATAAAGCTAGTAAAATCCTTTTAGAGCTAATTATGAAGGAAAATAGAGTAGTTGATATTATTGGCTAGTTAAGGAGCATAGTGGGGGTGGAAAGGCCTTTTGAAGGTGAATAGAGTGTAGGGTGTGTAGATAAGGTTGAAAGAATATGCTTGAGGGGACATTATGGTTACATACTAGAGCTTAGTCCTTTAGAAGCTATTGAAGAAAAATCTTCATGAATGGTAAGAAAACTTATATTTACTCATCAAAGTGATAATTTTGGATGATGTTATAGCTCTCATCTAAGGTAACTAGTCAAGGAGTATTTGTTTGCATGGTGAGTGTAAGAGAAAGATTTAGTTTTGTATGATCAATCTTGAGAAATGAGATGTTTTGAGTTCTCTAGAGGCAGAGTTGGGTTTGTTTTTAGATAAGAGTATATTAAACACATATATTAATGAAGAGTATTTGCATCATACGACATCCTATATCATACCATATCTTTCATCTATGATACGGACCCAAATTGGAGAAACGTTCTCAAAGAAATGATGCAAACACATTCTTACGATGGTGTGAGAGTTGAGGGATATCATCTAGAACACAAGTGGGAAAACCTCATCCTAATGGATCTTATCTTTTACCATATCTTCCCTTGCTTTCTTTACTTCCATCAAAGTGAAAAGAATATACTTGATTAGAGAGATGACCTCAAGAAACAATGTCTTACCTTTCTCGATGATCTTCTTGATCCATCTCTCAATAGCCTTCCCTTGTGTCATATAACTTTGTGCCTTCTTAATGACCTCATAGTCAAAGATATTGATTAGAGGAATTTCTTTGAATAAAAGAGGAGGTGCTGAATTGGACTATAAGAAATGTTGAATGTACGCACTTATATTTTTTACATGTTCCTCCCATTTCTCAATTATTCATTTGTATTCTTTGTTTTGAGCGAGAAGGCATGAAGAGGATTCCTTGAAAAAATGAGAGTCACCCTCATGTGTAGCTTGACCCAATGATATGTGGATCAAATCATAATCTAATGGAGTCATCTCCTCAACATGCTTTACATTTTTAGGACTCAAAATTCTACATACTAATTTTCTAAGACACCAATAAAGAAGTGAGAAGTTGTCTATGCCCCTTATTCTTCCACTTGAATCTCAAGGTTCTTGTGATAGCTCCAAGGTCGGGCATGCCACCACTTGTTGTGTTGTCCTTTTTCACTTTCGAGAAATTATTGAATCCATGGGAATGGCTCTTCAAGAGTTGACATGATGTTGGTCATCGGAGCACCTTCAAGATTTTGATGTAGGATCACTTCTTGTTCATTGTGGGAAAGCTCCACCATTGGGGAAGACATTCTTGGTTGTTTTTGAAGATAATGACGAGTTCTTGAAGAGAAGGAGGTTGGGATGGATTTGAGACACAATGTTTCCAACTTTCCCGATGATTTATAATGATATCCTTTGATGGATTGACCATGCTAATAGGTGTCTATCTGAGTGTTTAAGAACATGTTATCCAATTTTTCCGACTTTGGCAGAATTAGAAAATGGGAGAAATGGTACCCTGGGACCGGAAAATCCCTTCATGATCACTCTGGGTCATTTAGGGTAATTTTTTTGCTTGATAAGCATTTATGGTATTCTGGGAGGTTTTGGGATCATCTCAGACTATTTTCCTTGTCTAGGTCTTAGGTAGAGAAATCACCCTATGTCGGGTTCAAATTCATCCGATACTAGCGAGAAATGATAAAAAATGATAAATCATGTTTTATTGGGTCTTGCTATAACTTTACTATTTTTTGGTTTTAATAGGAAGGCCAAAATGTTCAAAATCGGGAGAGATTAGTTTTAAATGGGTTGAATGGCATTGAGATATGAAATAGATCTCACCGAGTTGTTATCGAGCAACTCGAGTTCGTAATAAATCAACTATTTTACCCCAAATTGGTTCAATCAAGCTAAATAAAATCGACACGTATGAAGCTTGAGGTATTTTTAAAAGGCTCAAGCTATGGCTTGATTCAGTCATTAAGACATGCCAAAAAATTTGTGTGGTTGGAAGAAGAGCTCACAACTTGGCATTAAGGAAGGAGAGATCCGAGAGCATGTCAAGCTATGGTTTGGTCGAATAGCTTGATGTATGGATGAGGAGTTCGACATCATGGGACAAGGTAAGGAGTTGGATAACTCGATAGGGGAGAAACTCACCTATCGGGCGAGGCTCGATGTGGATGTAAAGAAGTAAAAATTAGCCAACACCGGCTCGTGCAAAGTGTGAGGAGCTCATAAGGAAGAAATTTGGGTAGGATCTCGTGATGAGCCCAAATTCACATAACAGCCATATTAGAGCTGAGTTACTTGGTTGGCTAACTCAACAAGAGGAAATGAAGATCATGGAAAAGGGAAGACTAGTGTAAGAGAGCTTAAAGCCATAGTCCATGAAGAGTTGGAGGGGTTAAACTCGGAAACTAAGTTGAATTTGAGTCACTAATGATAGATATGGTGAGTCTAAGCTTAGTCTAGAGGTTGACTTGGTTTGTAATGCAGGATCCATCTCACCTATCAAGTTGATAGCATTGAGCTTGACTCGGTTATAATTAGATATGGAGCCGAGCCAGTTGGGTCAATATAATAGCTCTAGTAGATGAGTCGAGGTGACTTTCAAAATGTGAAGGTAAATCGGGTTAGAAGAATTAAGGTTCGATGGGAATTACGGAGAGTTGAGGCTAGATGAGCTATGAGTTGACAAGAACCTAAGTTGGGAAATTTCAAAGGTTGCTACCATGGTGGAGATAATGCCTTGGCAATTGAAGCTAGTAATTCCGCATGGAGAAATTTGGGGAACTTATTTGCCATGTGGGAATTTTGTTGATGAAAACCAAGAAAAGGGTACCACGTCACGAGGGGATCATGAGAAGCATTTCCATGTGGAGATGGAGAAGCCAATGGAAGAGTTCCACGCCTGAGAGGAGTTTGAGTTGATTTCTAATTCACCAAGCAAGTCGTTATGTGAGTTTAAGAATGTTAAAGTGATTGATTGGTTGTGGAGAAGATCGTGAGTCATTTGTTAAGCTATGAGGAAGGTTTTGGAAAGACCAAGAAAATAGTTGGAGATAGTGATGCATTAGTATGACAAGGCTCACGTGAAGGGTCAAATGTCACAGAAATGGTGAAATATCTACTCATGGTATAACAAACATGCAAGGAGAACTAATCCATCATTCAAAACATGATCATGATGTTTGAAGGTCTCAGTATGTAGGGATGAGTTAGATGGTGGTTCGATGCATCGCCAACCTCAAAATTGGAAATATGAGTTAGATCAAGTTGGTCGAGAGCAACACAACCTAGTTCGCATGTTTGAGAAATAAGATCCAACTTGGGATTCATGGTGAGGAAGGTAACTCGATGGACATATGGATGGCTCGATGCATCACCAAGGATGAGCTCAACTACAAGAAAAATTAAAGGATATGGATTCAAAATTGATGTTCAAAACATTAGGGAAGCTCAAAGTGGTTTTGTGTAAGATGACGATTGTGTTGAATAACATGGATAGGCTCGGTGTAGATGGAGTGAAAAGGATCTTGAATCACCGAGTTGAGAGTCATGCATATATATAGCTCATAAGAGATGAGATGGAAAAGGATGAGATAGAGTAACATGGTAAGAAATTCTCATGGTTTGAGTCAATGGAGGAGCTTGGGATGAGCCAATTTGGCCGAGTTACTTGGTGGTGATCTTGCAAGTGAGGTTTGGAGTCAAGCCATATGGAGGAGATTACTCACAGCAACTAGATCAGGTTCGTGGGTCCATATGATGGCATCAACTTGGCAGAGTATGCGAGGGTAACTCATGAAAGGGAGTCATTGAGCTTGATGTGGTGGAATGCGAGGGTTGGCCCTTCTTTCACCATCCCGAGTTTAATGCAGTGAGTCAACCACCAAGTTGGCCTTTCTTTACAAGGACCCCCTTATCCAAATTATCTTTTTATCCCATCAAAATTAATGAAATTATATTTTTATTATTATTAAAATATTATTTTAATTAAATGAGTAGGTAAGTTCAAACCTTTCATTAATGAGACATGATGGAATGTTCCTAAGTATTGCAACCAATGTTGTAATTAATATATGCCATCATGTGCCTTCTTTTTAGGCCAAGAATTTATGATTTATCCTCTCTTCTCTCACAAATATTTTCTATAAATGTAAGTTGGAAACTCATTCCAAGAGGGGGTTACAAGAGTTAGACGTGTGACACAAGTTGGACAAGTTAGACAAAAGACATTGCACGTTCTTTAAAGAATCATCTCTCTTCAAGTTAGTTTTCCTCATGGATTGGGAACTTTCAAGCCTCCTATCTCCCGAGAATGTAATGGCAACCATTTCCCTTTATGAATGTAATTATGTATTATGCATGTTGATGAAGTAATAAAAGTGTATGTTTTGTGACTACTATAAGTCCTTTTATCATTCTATATACTTCTTTGTGCCTTTCTCATGCTTGCAGGTACACTGTGCAAGTTTAATTTTCCATTACATGTTCTTGGAGTTTTTGATTATAAAGTGGTGGAGTTCTACATGCAATTGTTTTGGTGCTTGTTCACCCTTCTCAGTTTCATCATTCTTCAATGGAAAATTGAAAGATTGTTTTTCTAATTGAGTTTAACAAAGGGAACAAATGCTTCTTAGTCCGTGGTATTTTGTTTACCCTCTCTAAGTTGTAGTAGGTGAAGTTGGCTTGTGGTGCATAACACCCTTTTCAAATCAACCCTTCTCAAAGTATAGCAACACCCTTTATTTTGTGCATCACCATCCCTAGTATAGTTTTATTTCTTGTAAGTCTCTTTCCCTAAAACCCATGGAAATGTTAGTATAGGTCTAGTTAACTGTTTTATTACACTAGGAATAATACAACACTTATTTTAGGAAGAGGAAGCTGGCCTTCTCTGGAGGTTCACCTCGAGCCCAAGTCCCATAACTTGAGAGGTGATCCCATGTTACCCAATCACACCAAATGTCATATTCACATTCTAGCCATTCGGGGGGTGCAGTGATTTGGTGATAACAATTTTTGGCATGCCCAGTGGGACAAGAGTTAGTACTTATCTTCATACTTGCATGAATCAAAGTACATGGTGACTCCATATCTCTGATTTCATATCTCATTGTGTTAACATATGCAAAGAATTTAGACAAGAGCTTTTGTGAGATGAGAAGGAAATTATCAACATATTGAGTTATCCTTGTCTCCTCCAAGGAGAAGGAGAAGAGGCATTTCAACATCACTAGTTGCAACATCACCTCGTAGGGGTCATTCAACTCCTCCTTATGGAAGGTTTCCTCAAACTAGGAATAATCAACCTATCATTGGTATGGCAGCCCCTACAAGGAACCAATTTTTCCTCCTTTCAATGTAAGAAGTCCTCTTCATTTGGCTCAATGTGATCCTATATTGGTGCGACACTCAAAAGTTTTCCCTTTTACACAGGGAAAATCATATTACTCTGGTGGAACATATTCTTAATGTAGCCAACATTTCATAGTACATAATATTACAGAAGACAATGTTGCAGTTAGACTCCCTGTCACTTCCTCAAGGGAAAAACACTTCAGTGGTTTCATGGGTTTGCTTACCATAACATGTTGGGAGAGAACCTCCATAAATAGTTCAAAGACAAGAGTGACCACCTATCACTCATGGAAAAACTCACTACCATAAAGATATCTCCTCAGGAATACATGAGTGATTTCAACTTCCGATTCCAAAAACTTGGAATAGAATTATGGCACTCATAAAACCTTCTCCCAATAATGCATTCTTGTATTATTTATGATCCTTGAATAACGATGTAGTAGTTATGATTTAGTCCATGGGAGGGACTACACTTCTTGATGCCTATGAGATTTCAATAAGGGCCAAGAATTATTTGATCAAAGTAGGGAAGATTGAATCTAGACCTCCCATGCTTGTGTTTGCTGAACTTTCAAGTAATTAGCTAACCATTACCTCTGTTCCATCAACTTCTAGCCAACCAGTTTTGCACCTGTTGTGTCTTCACCCTCCCCTTCAAATGATCTAGTTGAGGTCAATTAATTACTACAAAATTTTGGGAATGAACTCATAGCACTCAAGAGGAAACAGTCTCAATATGCTTGTCCTTACCAATCCCAAAATCAACAGTACCATTCTAACCACCCACCCTTTCAAGGAAATAATCAATCGCAAAATTTAGATGTAAATCAAGTTAAAACATCAAGCCTCTAAACTTTAGGAATCCCCTTATTGCTAGCTCTTCTAGAGCCATTGTACATGTCTAGAATAATCTAGTTCAAGACTACAAATGGTGTTATCCTTGTTCTCAACCCCACAATCAAAATATTTTCCCCAATGGAGTTCTTAGCTATGCCCTTATGGTTCAAAGCATATCTGCTTCACCAGAGTCAATGGAAAGTTCATCTACGTAGGAAACAATAGATCAACCATAGGCCCTTAAAGAAACCACTTTGCTAAATTGGCAAGTAGAAGATTTTTGTGGGTTAAATATAGATTCTTCATCATGTCAACAAACACTCGTTCCAAAAAAAGAGCAATGGAATCTCAACCTTCCAAATATGATCAAACATCCACATCACAACCTCAGCCACAAGTTGTGGTTGATAAAGATGCATGAAAGAAACCACCATGGACACAGACTAGTTAGACTGCAAGAAAAGAAGGTTCTTCAAGCATCATCGTACCCAACAAGAACTTTCCAAAAGAGGATTATAACGCCAAAATAAATGTAAAAAAAGTAGGAGCAATCCCTTTTAGTATTGTAGAATAGATGAAGAAGACCAACCTGAATGTTACCATATGCGATGCACTCTCAATTCCTTCTCAAAGAAACCTATTACAAGAGTCTCTAAAATGTTTTGGTATAGCCGATGGATCATTGGGTCGGGGCAGGCAACAAATGTTATAATTTTTTGTCAACCAGAAGGGGAAATTATTCCTAAGGAAAACAAACTCCTACCATTCTATATTTCTTTGATCATTGGTGATCATTTGGTACACAATTAATGATTGATTATGGTGCCAACATCTTAGTCATGTCTAATAAAATTGTAGACATGTTAGGAATCCAATATACAATAGTCTCTAGAGGATTTTTTAGTTGGACGACACAAAAGTTTAAACCATTGGAGTTATCAAAGGAATTCAGCTTATTATCCATGCATGCCCTATCTTGTCATTCACACAAGACATATCAGTCATTGATCTCCCTCCTCTCTTTTCACCATTTTCCTATCATGATATTTCACTACCAAGATGGGTGGTTACATGTTAGCTGATTGGTTGCATATGATCCTTAGGACTTGATACGAACTAAAGTGACTATAAGGGTGGAACTAATTTTTCATAATCATGTGGAGCCCTATACCAATAGTCCTATAAATGTGAATTATACCATCCATGTTCAAGAGGAAGAAGTTGTTGATCATGAACCAACCACTCTTGTGGAATAAGTCCCTGATAATGTGCTAGAGGAGGTAAGTGTAGATCCTCGCATGATCCCTATCTTTGAGACATTAGCAAAAGAAGAAGCTGGTTTGTTTGTTTTTAGAAGAGACGGGGTTGGGTACGTATTATATCCATGAAGAAGGTGTGATCATACCACAACTTGTTAAGACCCAAAACAACTTTGAAGGACTTTGGAAACTATTTTTTGATGGTTCAAGAAGTAAAAATGGGACAGGTGTTGGTGTCGTATTAATTTATTCAAAAGGAGATAAATACTTCCCATCTTTTTGATTGCAATTCAGCTACACCAACAACATTTCTTGAATATGAATCTCTTGTGCAAGGAATTCAATTAGCTCAAAAGAAGGGAATCAAAGATTTGACTATTTTTGGTGACAGTAAATTGGTTGTACATCAAGTAAGAGCACGTAGCGCATCCAAAAATGATTTTTAAGATCTTACAAGAACCGATTCTAGGATTTGATTGAATATTTTGAATCTTTTGGGATCCATGATTCCTAGAAATCAAAATCAAGATGTTGATAGGATTGCTACAACTGGATCAAATATGACATACCCACTAATATCATGAAAGAAGAGAAAAAACCTATTAAAATGGTCATTTGACCTAGTAGTTCCTGATAATGCAAGTAATTGGCAAGTTTTCGACAGTGATAAAAAATGCATTCTTTCCTACAAGAAGAAGTAGAGTTCACTGCAAAGAATCAAGATAAGTTACAAGAAGCATATGGTGATCAGATCATACAATTGAAAAGAAACAAGATACCAAAAGGATTGGTTACTCTCGAGTCCATTTTTAATTCAAACGATTAGGCTAGAAGATAGAGTTCTAACATGGTGATCAAAGAGGATGATTTTGAAGAAGTTGAGGTAGAAATGAAAAGTTTCTAAAGATTGGAAAAGTGTGTACCCTAGAAGAGAAAGAGGCTTTTATCAAACTTTGTCAAGAATATAATGATGTTTTTGCATGGATTTATAAATATCTGCGTGGATTTGATCTAGGTCTAGTACAATATACCATCAAGATGGATCCCTATAACAGGCCAATCCATCAAATGTAGAGACCAATTAATCCCAAGATTGAGCCACTGATGAGAAAGGAGCTAACCAAACTCATCGAGGCTTGCATCATTTTTTTGATTAAGCATTTATCTTGGGTAGCTAACCTAGTTCCCGTGAGACAGAAGAATGAATATATTTGGTTATGTTTGGACTTCAGGGATTTGATGTGCTTCATTAAAAGACCATTATCCTCTTCTGTCAATGGAGAAAATCCTTCAAACTATTGTAGGAGATCAAATTTTCTCTTTACTCAATGGATATTTGGGTTATAATAAAATTTTGGTCAAAGAATCTGATCAATTAAAAATAGCTTTCACTACCAAGTGGGGCACATATGCCTACAACAAAATTTCATTCGGATTATCTAATTCTAGAGCTAATTTTCAATGAGCTATGGACATGGCATTTAAGAGATTGATATATGACATCATTTTGGTGTATCTTGATGATATAACCATGTACTCAAAACATGCAAAAGATCACATAAGGGATCTGAGGAAGGTTTTCAAGAGGTGTAAGGAATTTGGGGTTTCACTCAATCCTAAGAAATGTATTTTTGTAGTGTACGAGGGGAAATTACTAGGGCATATTGTTTCAAAGGAAGGAATCTTAATTGATCTAGCCAGGATTTGTTTGATTATGTCCTTATCTCTCCCAAGTCATAAGAAGGGTCTTTAGAGTTTTCAGGAACTATAAATTTCATGTGAAGATTCATCCCCCAGTTCATGTGCCTTGGCTAAACCATTAACATCATGTTGAGGAAAAATATTTCATTCTCATGGATGAAGGAAGGAAAAGAGAGCTTTGAGGCCATCAAGATGGCCATTTCTCAAGCACCTATGCTGGTGAATCCAAGTTTTGATAAGGATTTTATTCTTTATGATTTTGCAGGTCAGGAGAGAATTTCAGGGATCCTCACTCAATAGAATGATGATATGATGGAACAACCAATTGCTTTCTTCATCAATCCCTAAAATACTATGAGCTCAAATATTCATTTTTTGAAAAACAAGTTTTTTCTACCATTCGAGCTTTGAAAAATTTAGGCACATGTTGTCCAACAAAAAAATTCACTTAATGGTGTCTCATCTAGGCGTCAATAACTTTTTGAACAAAGAGATGAACGAGAAATGTGTTGGGTGGATCACCAAGGTGATGGAGTATGATGTACACATCAAGGTTACTAAGCTTGGCTAGAGGTAAAGGTTTTTGTCAACAACTTGCTACAGATTTGGAATCGAAAGGTGATGAAGATGTGACACTTCTAAATAGTGATGAAAGAGATGATCAGGTTGACTAGTTATCAAAGATGAAGGTCTTCCTTCTCTCAGAACATATCCCATTGACATGGATAGGACTCAAAGATGGACCTTTCACCTTTAGTCTATTCCTTATGTTCTAGTAGAGGATGTTCTCTTTCGAAGGGATTTGAATGGTGTTCTTCTTCGGTGCATAGGTCTAGAATAGGTAAACAAGATTTTGGAATAATTTCACAATGGTCTATTAGAGGACATTACTTGGCATGAACAACTACCACAAAGATCATGAGGGCTTGACTACTATTGACCGGATTTGTTCAAGGATGCTCATCTTTGGGTAAAGAAGTGCAAGGAATGTACCTTTTTCATTGAAAATAATAAGTTGGTAGCCCTTCCACTCCATCTAATTCAAGTGGATCATCCCTTTGTTCAAATGGGGTTGGATTTCATCAGAATGATCAATCCTCCATCTAACAATGGAAATAAATGGGTCCTTACTATAACAGATTATTTTACTTGATAGAAATAGGTATTAGCATTGAAGGAGGGAAAAAAGGTTGTTCTTGATTTCCTCCAAGGCATAATGACAAGGTTCGGTGTCCCATTTATAGTCATTTCAAACAACGTAATGGATTTTCTTGGTTTGAAATTGAGTGCATGGGCTGTTAAGAATGGATTTTACCTAAATAATTCATCCAATTAATATCTCACAAGGAAATGGGTTGGTCTGAGTCTAGCAACAAGAACCTCATAAAAATTATCAAATGCACAATGGAAACTAATAGGAGGACTTGGTACACACACTTAAGACTACTTTATGGGAAGATCGGATCATGCCTAAAAGAGCCATCGTAATTCTCCTTTCATGCCAAAGTATACGGAAGAGAAGAAAAATTTCTGTTATCCTTGGAATCACTTTCTTGGAGTTAGCTCATCAACTTGAGGTTATGGAGAGTGATCTTATGACAGTCAGATTTGTTGAGCTCATGGAGTTAGAAGAAGTGTGAAACATGGCTATGAAAAATTTGGAGCAACATCAGGCTCAAGCTAAGAAATATTTCAACAAGAAGGCATCATACATGCATTTTCAAGAGGGATTTTAAGTTCTCAAATGGGATGTTGAAAGAGCCAAACCAGACATACACGTGAAGTTTGACGCTCTTTAGAGTTGGCCATACATTATCATAAGTTACACAAAGGTGAATTCATTTTCTATCTAGGCTCAATGGAGAAGAAATGACCATTTATGTGAATGGGATATATCTCAAAGCTTTCTTTTAAGAATTTTCCCCCCTGTACAGTTTAGTTATGTGTTTTCCTCCAAGTGCTTTGCACATTATTTGTTGTCTTGTTTTACTTTCCTTATTGTTGTGTGTATTATGTTTTGTGTTGTTATGCACATTGAATCATCATTGGAGGTTTTCAAGGAGAAGAAAGGTTCAAGGTTTCAAAAGATTTTTAGATATCTAAGGTTCACGATACTTCATTCAAGATTTTGCAGTGTTTTCTAGGTGTCAAGCATTCATTAGATTCAATATATTTCTTACCTAGCATTACTAGAGAGTTTAGAATCAATTATTACAAGATGAACAAATCATCTTTGGGAATCCAATATTTACTCCATGCCCAATGGATGACTTAAGGCTACTGAATCATGCTTAGTAGGAAATCATCCCCAAGAGGTCACAAAAATGTTATCCAAATTTTCACACTTTGGTAGGATTGACAATGGGAGGAATTGTACATTTTATAGGGACCAGAAAATCCCTTCATGATCACACTAGGTCATTAAGGGTAAATTTTGTGCTTGATAAGAATTTATGGTATTCCGGGAGGTTATTGGGTCTTGCTAAAATTTGTTATTTTTGGTTTTAAAGGCCCGATTTGGGATCATCTCAAACTATTTTCCTTTTTAGGTCTTAGGGTGAGAAATCACCCTATGATAGGTTCACATTCATCCGAATACTAGCGAGAAATGATCAAAAATGATAAATCATGTTTTATTGGGTCTTGCTATAAACTTTTCTATTTTATGGTTTTAATAGGAAGGCCAAGGAGTTCAAAATCAAGGAGAGATTAGTTTTAAATGGGTCAAATGACATTGAGCTATGAAATAGCTCACCGAGTTGCTCATCGAGCAGCTTAGTGAGCTCATAATACATCAAATATTTTACCCCAAATTATCTCAATCGAGCTAAATGAAATTGACACGTATGGAGCTTGGGATATTTGTAAAAGGCTCAAGCTATGGCTCAATTCAGGTCACCAAGGCATGCTAAATAGTTTGGGTGGTTGGAAGAAGAGATCACAACTTGAAGTTAAGGAAGGAATGATCCCCTGAGCGCATCGAGCTATAGTTTGGTCAAAGAGCTTGATGTATGGATGAGGAGTTTGACATCATGGGCCAAGGTAAGGATTTGGATAACTCGATAGGGGAGAATTTCCCTTTTCAAGTGAGGATCGATGTGGATGCAAAGAAGTAAAAACTGAGCCAACATCGGCTTGTGCAAAGTGTGAGAATCTTGCAATAAGGAAGAGCTCGGGTACCACTGTGACCATGTGGGGATTGTGAGAAGAATTTCCCGAGGAGATGTCGAGATGGAAATCCATCGGAAGAATTCCGTGCATGGGAGGAGTCCGAGTTGATTGCTTTGATTAACTAGGTGAGTTGTCAGTGAGTTAATATATGTTAGAGTGATTGAGTGGTCATGCGGATAAGATGATGAGTCATTTTCCAAACTATGAGGAAGGTTGTTGGTGATACTTATCTTGAAACATGATGATGGTTGGAGATATTGATGCATTAGTGTGAAAAGGCTTGTGTGAAGGGTCAAATGTCATAGAAATGGTGAAATATATACTGTGGTACAATGAGTCATTGCAAGGAGAACTAATCCATCACCGAATATGATCATGATGATTGAAGGTCTATACGTAGGAATGAGTTAGATGATGGTTTAATGCATCACCAATCTCAAACTCGGAGAAGTACAAGTTGGATCAGGGTTCATCGGAGCAACATGACCTAGTTTGCGAATGAGTTTGAGAAATGGCCAAGCTAGAATCTGAGCTTGGGATTCATGGAGAGGAAGGAAAACTTGATGGATAGAGTTAGTAAGTGGCTCTATGCATCACCAAGGATGAGCTCGAGTGCAAGCTAACCTTAAAGGATATGGACTCAACATTGATGTTCATAATATTGGGGAAGCTTGGAGTGGGTTCATGTGAGATGATGATTATATCGAATAATGTGGAGAGGCTTAGTGTAAGTAGAGTGAAAAGGAGCTCGAATCACCGAGTTGAGCCATGCATGTAAAGAGATCATAAGATATAAGCCAATTAAGGATGAGATGGTATAACATGGTAAGAAATGCTCACGGGCCGAGTCAATTAGAGGAGTTCGGGATGAGCCGAGTCAGAGACGAGTCACTCGGTGAGTGAGATTGTAAATGGAGCTTTGGATTCAAGCCATACATGCGAGGAGATTACTGGGAATTTCTCGAGCTAGTTCTTGGGTTCACTCGATGGTATTGAACTTGGCGGAGTATGGTACGTTAGTTCATGAAAGGGATTCATTGAGCTCGATTTGGTGGAATGCGAGGGGGTAACTCGCCGACCAACTCGGTGAGTAGGAAAGCAAGCCAACCACCGAGTTGGCCCTTCTTTCAAAGGACCCCCCTTCAATGCAAACCAACCTTAGGGGGTCCCAAAAAATTATTAAATTATATTTTTATTAAAATATTTTAATAAAATATATTTTTATTATTATTAAAATATTTTATTTAAAATATTATTTTAATTAAATGAGTAGATAAGTTCAAAACTTTCATTAATGAGAGATGATGGAATGTTCCTAAATATTGCAACCAATGCTGTAATTAATAAAGGCCATCATGTACCTTCTTTTAGGCTAGGAATTTATGATTTCTCCTCTCTTCTCTCATAGAGATTTTCTATAAATTTAATTTGGAAACTCATCCCAAGGGGGTTACAAGAGTTATACATGTGACACAAGTTAGACAAAATATGTTGCACGTTCTTTCAAGAATCCTCTCTTCTACAAGTTATCTTCATGGATTGGGGAAATTTCAAGCCTCTCTTCCAAGATTATAATGGCAACCATTGCCTCTTCTAAATGTAATGATGCATTGTGCATGTTGATGAAGTAATAAAAGTGTATGTTTTGTGACTACTATCAGTCCTTTCATCATTCTATATACTTCTTTGTGCCTTTCTCATGCTTGCAGGTACACTATGCAAGTTCAATTTTCCATTACAGGTTCTTAGAGTTACTGTGTTTATCAAGTGGTGGATTTCTGCATGCAATTGAGTTGTGGTGCTTGTTCACCCTTCTCAGTTTCATCATTCTTCACTGGAAGACTGAAAGATTGTTTGTCTGATTGAGTTTAACAAAGGGAAAAAATGCTTCTTAGTCCATGGTATTTTTTTACCCTCTCTAAGTTGTATTAGGTGAAGTTAGATTGTGGTGTGTAACACCCTTTTCAAATCAACCCTTCTCAAATTCTAGAAACACCCTTTATTTGATGCATCACCATCCCTAGTATAGTTTTATTTCTTGTAAGTCTCTTTCCCTAAAACCCATGGAAATGTTAGTATAGGTCTAGTTAACCATTTTATTGCACTAGGAATAGTACAAAAATTATTTTAGGAAGAGGAAGCCAACCTTCCTAGAGGTTTGCCTTGAGCCCAAGTCCCACAAAATTGAGAGGTGATCCCATGTTACCCAATTACACCGAACGTCATGTTCACATTTTGGCCATTCGGGGTGCAAAGTGATTTGGCGATAAAAAAATATTATGACATCAAATGAAATTAGGGTGATTCCTTTGTCTTGGATTCATGATGCCACACATGAAGATTACCTCTTTATCCTTTCTTCGCTTTAGATTACTTGAATGATATCGAGACTTGGGACGTTTGCACACCTTTGTGCTCGAGATGATTTTGATGAGTTACTTATTTTTCCTATGACTATGATGACCCCCTCCGATGATCTTTGATTTCAATGGGGCACTTGATACCTTCAAAATCCTTTATCAACGCACAATGTCCCTAAATTTCACCTATTGCACCTCATTATGCTCTGTCTTTCTCCTTGAAATAATTGTGATATGGATGATTCTCCAGATCCTTATAGAGGGTAAATTATCTTATTTGATGCAGGGGTCATCACTCTAAGGGATAATCTAGGAATTTTAGTAT
Source organism: Taxus wallichiana var. yunnanensis (assembly GCA_018340775.1). Taxonomy (NCBI): domain Eukaryota; kingdom Viridiplantae; phylum Streptophyta; class Pinopsida; order Cupressales; family Taxaceae; genus Taxus; species Taxus wallichiana. Next base: position 210,615,904 of record CM031234.1, on the reverse strand, counting down.
CAATTTTGGCTTTTTTAGTCTTTAGAGGTGTTTTAAGAGTCATTAAAGTTGTCTTGTTATGCACTAGAGGTCAAATTTTCAAGTTACAGAGTTTCCCTCCATTTTTACAAATTTGAATTTTTGAATCTCTTTTAAGCCATTTTTGGATTTCTAGCTAAGTATAGGGGTCATAGTAGTGTTTATAGCAAGTTTAATTCCTTGTCTTGAAGACTCACTATGATGTATCATGAGGTCTTGAAGTCACATTAGTGAGTTATTTTTTGTTTGTAAATCATAATCTTGTTTTTGAGATACTTCTTTACATACATCCTCCATTATAACCTTGGTATTATGGCCCTAGTGGGTAGTTACAAGAAGGAATTTGCATCAAATAGGTATAAGAGACATTTTATAACTATTGCATGTCATTGATCAATCAATAAATTGAACATTAGAGAGCTCTACGAACATAATTCAAGGTGGTTACTCTGTTTGCAAATAGTTTATGAGATTGAAATTTTTGCATGGTATAGTAAGTCTAAAATTAACTTGTGTAAAGTGATTCAATAGTCATGGGAGAATGGTAATAGCAAAGAATAAAGTATCTATAGTTTTCTTACAATATTTTTTTAGTTTCATGTGAAAAGCCTAGTTAAACCCTCCTTGGTAAACTTATAGCAGGTTATTGCTCATACAAATTTTGTAAGATGATTTAGTGTTTCGGTCAAGTGGAGGCTGTGAGGATCTAGTGAGATACCTATCCTTCCATGAGAATCTGAAAGAATCTCCAAGGAGATTAAGACATTTGTGTTGCAAACATTAATTCATTTGACAACTTTTAAGGCACTCATACCATGTTTAAGAAGGAAGAAGATGGTGGATTATGCATCAAACATGTTCTCTAAGGTGTGGATAAAATATTATAGTAAGATATTAAGATTATAAATGCTTATATAGACATGTACAAGGTGATTTTAGCATTTTAAGGTAAGCATTCGATTTGGTGAAGAAATTTGCATTCTCAGGCTCACTGTATACTCTTTCTTTAGCTAGGGTTTAAAGAGAATTAGGTGTTCAAGGGATTCCTACTTCAAATTACGGCTCCAAATTTGGAATAAATAGTATTTAGTAGATTATAAGACATATTTTTGAAGTTTTTAAATAGTCAAAGGCTCCCAATATTTAGTAATTTTGTGACAAGAGGGACTGATATTCTTGTAGAAGGTCAAGGAGACCTAAATCGAAGTATGAAACTATAGAGTTGGTGAATGTTTTTGCAAAGGAAGACCATATGAATTTTTTTACACAAGTATTTTTCCCAAATGGGTTCCTAAAAAGGTGACTAGTTTGTGAATTGACTCATGAAAAACAAGAGATACCCTTGATTTTTCCTTAAATTAGGGCTAGTAAAGAAGAGTGAGCCAAGAAGGTAGAATAATAAAGGAAAGGACATTTGCCCTTAGATTTGTACCAATTTTTTTCCAACACCACAAAAACTTAAAGGGTAATAAAAGAGGGATTACTTGGTTTAAAATCATTGTGTTTTGTTCTACTCATCACCTATCCAAGAGCATTTCTTGGAGAGTCAAGAAAGGACAATTTTAGCAAAAGGAGGACAAAACACCTAAAATCAATGATTTCAATCCATTTGATGTTTTTTTAGACATGGTTATAGGATATTTAAGTGTGTTTGAATGTTTTAATTTAATCCATTGCTCATTTGAGGTAAAAAAATGCAAGATTAGAAGGTGTCTTAAGTTAGGAAAAACAAACAATTTAAGCTAGGAAGGTTGATTGATTGTGTTGGATCAAACTAACTTTATTGAGTGTGTGAATGTAATGTATGCTCTACATCATTTGGTATCAAAGAAAGGTTATAAGAAGATATTTTTAATAGAAGTGAAGAGTGTAAAGGATGCCACCAAGGAATCTAGCATGGGAGAGAGCAATAACGTAGAGAGAGAGAGAGAGAAGCTACATTACAGGATGGGTGAAGTCATCCTTCAAGAATTGAGAAATATGAGAGTCGGTATGATGCTAGGATTGGAGTAGTGGAGGCTAACCATAGAAGAGGAGTAGAGACAAATGACTTGAGTGACCAATACAAAGAAGCGACTCAAAGACCACAAGAAGAAGTTGAAGAAGAGAGAGATGAGGAAGAGACAAGACTTGAAAGGTTTTGAAAGCAATGAAAGGTGAAGGATCCAAGCACGAATTGGAATTTATAATGTATGTAGGTAGCTTTAATAAAGAAGAACTTATTGACTGGATATCAGAGCTGGATAAATACTTTGATTTTGAGAATTTTCTTAAACACCAATAAATAAGTTTTCCAAAACAAAGCTCAAGGATCATGCATTCCTCTAGTGGGATTGTAGACACAAAATCATGAAATTTGGGTAATTAACTTGATGAATAAGTAATAAAATTACTAATTAACCCATGTCTTTGGCCACCTTTCTTTGCTTTTTGTTTCCACTTTTGGTCTTGCACCCTTACTTGCTCAGTCTTCTTTTTTATACCCTAGAGTTTATCATCTTGGACACCAAAGACTCCACCCATAACACCAAAGACTGGCTCCTTGTCCCCTCTCAGGCACCCCCGACCTCAATATACTTTGTTCACATATTTGGGTCCTTTCTAGTCATTTGAGCATCTTATCTTTTTGGTAGTCATATTTTTCAGAGGTTAATTACAAAATTAAAGCAAGGGAATCATATAAATATAAATTTATGTGATCATAATAAGGGACCAAACACTAAGCATTAGCTATCACCACCTAAGGTTGCATCCATAAAGCATTTAATATCTCCATTGCATCCATCTAGCATCATCCAAGGGACACAAGGGCTAGTTATTCTACATACACTTCATAGGAGGGAAGTTCATTCTATTCCATGCACACATATATTACATTTATTTACATCTAGCTTACTTTATCGCTATCAAATGCAACACGTACAAGAGCCACATAGGCTATGATTCCACACGCACAAAAAAATACATTGGGTATGAGATGTAATGCAGGTGCTCATTCATAAGATTGTCATTGTGACATCTAAGGATAGTCAATCCCCTCATTCTACATCTTTCATTTTTAGGATTTGAGGTGTATTTAAGGGTTTTGGAGCTCGTTGTTTCATTATAGGTTTACAACTACCTTGGTGATCATTGAGTGACCTCATAGATACCAAAGGTGAATAATAGAAAAAAACTAGAGACCACTCGAGGATGTTTTGTAAACATTTTTGTAGACACGTGCTCCCAAAAATAAGCCTAGGGAACTTACGGGTGCCCTCGCCCTCTGCTGGAACCCCGAGTCTAGGAAGATTTTCATCTCACACAATTTGTTGAGGATCTGTGTGATGCTCCTACCTTTCTGTTCATCCAGTCAACACTTCAAAGACAGATCCTAGGAACAATTATGAATTAGCTAAGGTTTTATAACCTCTTTGTATGCGGGGTTTTATACTTCTCTAGTAGAGTTTTTTGGGTTTAATTTTGTATTTCATTGCGTATTTATTTACTACTATAATAACAATCAGATTAGAAATATAAATTAGCATTTTAGCTTAATCATTTTTGTGAACCCGATCTTCAAATCCACCTTCTCCTTAGGACTCTTATCCTCTTATCACTATGGCTCAATCTTATGTAAAATTTAATAAGGCCCATCTCAAATACCTTAATGATCATATCGCTGAGCATCTACGGGACTTAGACTTACTTTTATTCATTACCCGGGAGGAAATAAAAACCTTGCAGAGCTTAATTCTTCCACCGCTATTCCCACCTCCATTGTTACTCAACCACCTACTTCTACTCTTCCACCCATTTCTACCATCCCCGTTTCGTCCCTACTCCCACTAACCACTTCACTCCACCTCTTGTTTCTCACATGTAACAAGTTTCTTCCACTGGCACTCAAGATTTATCCTCCCTTTATCAAGACCTTCAAGCACAAATTTGTCAATTACAACAGGCTACTTCTCATGTATCTCCATCTTTGGATTCCATTTTATTATTGCACACTCCATTTGCACCCGCCATATCCACTTACTCACTTCCTCCTAATTTCTTCACCCCAAAGCTTCCCATTTTTAATGGGCATGGTGACCCACAAGAGCATCTCTAAGCATTCCATGTGGCCTATCTAGATTTTTGGATGATCACATTCTTCTAACTAATCTCTTTCCTCATAGTATCCACAATTATGCGATGTGTTTGTTCTATGACCTACATGTCCACTCGGTAACATCTTTCATGCATCTATCCAATGCTTTTCTCACTCATTTATCTATCAATATTTTCTCTAAGATATCATACGTGTAACGTGCTCAACTTAAAAAAATCTAATGAACATCTAGCGGACTATGTCTTACGATACAAGAACAACCTAGCTAAGATTTCTAGTGTGCTTGAAAACTCTGAGCTTCAATATTTATTCATTCAAAGTCTATTACCACCTCTCCAAGAGAGTGTTCTCTTTGAGACATCTATGTCATTTTATCAACGTTTTCATACTCTTAAGATACGCGAAACAAAACTCTTTCCTATAGGAAAGCTTAAATATCAAGAGAAAACATCATCTTCTACACACTTTCAAATTAAATCAACATTTAAGCCATCAAAAAATAAACCTACTAAATAAAAATCACTATCAACATTGTATTTAACACCAAAGAGCTTCAAAGACAACCACCTAAGCAAGCATATACAAATTTGAATATTTCTCCGCATCTTATATTACAACTTCTTGATAGAAATCTTATCACGCTTCCTCCTCTCTGTTCACATTTAATACAACAAGGCTTTTGCACTTTCATTTAATACAACAAGAAATTTCAATGTGACTACCAAGTTATAAGTCATGATCTTGTTATATTAAATGAAAGTGAAAAAGCCTCGATGTAAGGTTAGCGACCATAACTATTATAAGTCATGATCCCATTGTATTAAATTAAAAATAAAAACTAACAATAAATCCTATGCAATAGCAAGTTTGAAGTGCAAACCATGGACTTTCAAATGGAAAAAAATACAAGACTCACACTTAGAAAGTGCAAGGCACACATTTTTGAAGTTACAAGCCTCGCACTTAAAGTTTATTTACAAGCCCTGCACTCTAAAAGTGTGGGGCTCACACTTTTAAATTCTGAGAGCCTCGCAGTTTCTAAGTGCAAGCCCCACACTCTGAAAAAGTCCAAGCCTCACACTTTCGAAGTGATATCCCAAAACTCTAAAAATCTATGCTTCACTCTCTCGAAAGTGCGAGCCTCACACTTTCAAATCTTGAGATTCACACTTTGAAAGTGCAAAGTCTCACACTCACACTTTTAGAGTGTGAATCTCAAACTTTGAAAGTGTGAGGCACGCACTTTCAACGCACATATCCTTAAATTTGACACTGGCCTTAAATGTTAGTGGTGTTATTTTGACTTCTGGTGGAACTCACAATAAAATTATGTTCTCACCCCGAAATATACCTTGTAAAAACTCAAGTATTATTTTTTTAGATTATACAAGTTCACTAGTGTTTATTATTATAAACTATATCTCTGAGTAATCATTAAAAGAAAATAAAAAAGTTGGGAGTTTATGTATATCAAAAATTCTATTACTATGAAAGATAGTAGAATTTATGCTTGTAAATTGTTCCATTCTCCGTATAAATAATGAGTCACTTCCATGAGCAAGAAAATGAAATAATCCTTAACACAATGCAAGAATTTTTTTGTGAGAAACATTGTCTTACACCCTCGGAGATACATTGAACCATTATTTTATAGTTTACATCAATCAAAACACTCATTGTGCCACAATTGTATTTTTTCGAGTCAAGAAATAACAAAACTGATCTATCATCATCTTTACATTGAAAGGTTCTATCTGTACATTTCAAATTTGTTACAAATTCATACATATATAGTTGTAAATCTTATATGAGGAGTCGTCACCTTTTGTGGAAAATTTTATTTGCACAAAACATGAATACATTTTCTACCTCTAGAATGGGACTACCGGTTTGGATACAAGTAGTGTTGAGTAAAGTAGCAGTGGATATGCTATCAAAGTAAATTCTAGTATTTACGAGAAGGAAGTAGTAGAAGAGTGTACTACTACCAGTATCGAAGTGGATTGATTTATCTATGATGAAAACAATCCTATTCGGCAAGTGGAAAAGGAAAAAAATTCCCAAAACCCAATATTACCCTTCTAAAAGAAATTTGGGCACACTTTTATCTATTTTAAGGGTTCAAGTGGTTTGAATTATTATGGAAAAAACTTTGGACTGTAACATGTAAAACTAGTCATTGTTTACTTGAAAATCGTCTCATCCATTGAGAAAAGCAGACCCCAAGAAAGTGAGGACTCCAAGGGATGTTTTTTTCCCATCACAACACCATCCAAGTCTCGTTCTAGTCAAAAAGTGTTTTGTGAAATCACCTCACTAAATCTCACAAACAAATGCCTTTCATAAGTGAAGTTTATGTTCCCTGTAAGATTGACGTTCTTACCATATGCATATCCATCTAAATACCTCATGTAATTATTACTAGGGTTCAATTAGTTCATTCGGATACTAGGAAATTGTGTAGGAGTAGGCACTAGATGCCATCGACTTTAGAACTCTGGAAACATCATGGATGGTGGGTTGAACAAATGGCCATTTCTTGGTACAAAGCAATGCCAACTAGAATATTTTTCTTACAATCCTAAGATCCTGCAACTTCTATATCAATAGTTTCAATGAGTGTGTTGTATTCTAATTTTGATAGAATTTGGGTTCACTTTCCAATGTCAAAGACAATTCCATCCATATTTGATTGGTTGTGACAACAAATCTTAAAAATACCTAAACATCATACATTGTAAGCCCTAAATTAAAATTAAAAACATAAATCTTCCAATTTTTGTATATTTGAGTTATTTGCCACAACTTACTTCCCATCAAAGAAATGCATAAGAGAAATCCCGTAACTATATACATCAAATTTCTTATTCAACCTTGATGTTCTTGCATATTTTGGGTCAATGTAACAAATGGTACCCATAACATAGGTAGAGGTGTGGTGTTTGGTTGAGGAAATACACTTGGCAATGCCAAAGTCTAACAAATTTGCGTTGAAATTATAATCCAAAAGAATGTTAGAAGTCTTCACATCCCTATAAAAATATGTGGGTTACAATCATAATGAAGATATGGCTATCCTTCTTCAACACCATGAGCAATCTTTAGCCGATTGTTCCAGTCTAGCTTAATCTTCTTTGATGATCCTATACGAAAATAAAAATTAATAAAACACTTGTTATATTTTCCAACAATCCATTTTAATATGAAGGTTAGAGATTGATTGGACACTTCTATTTCAAAAATGAATCTATAATGTATAGATCCATTTTTCTTCATAACATAATCATTTTACTCACCATGTAGGATGTCCTACAGACTTATTTTTACCATGTAATCGTAAAACATCAGGTTTCCAAGTGGATAAAGTGAATATCCATGCAGAATCTAGAGATGTTGATGCTTGATGCTTCCAATTGTTTCCACATCAATTTCAAATGTAAGCAAGCTTAGTGGGTAGCGACTTGTACATTCTCTTTATAACAATTGGCTTAGAATTATTTAGATCACATTTATAAAGATTGCTTGTAGCACCATAGCCAATTACATATTTCTCTTTAAGATTTTTTTATCATCATTATGTCATCGTACATGTAAAGATCCATGTTCGTGCATAGTATGACCAACCTTGGAGAACCTAAATGTAACAAATAGATGTGTCAATAAATAAATTTTAATATGATATTGCTTTCTGATTTTTCATCTGATAATCTATACAATATGAAATCATGTCTTGCCATGTTAGTTTTAACACCTTGCTCCATGTTGTTTGCAGAGCCTTTTGTAAATACCTTTGGATGATTTGAATGGTACAGAGCTATAATTATGCACAATAGTAGTACTAAACCCTAACATATGTAAATAATTTCCAGTTTTGAGATGGATGTTGTTCATTGCATTGGGCCACATTTTTTTAGAAAACATCATACATATCCAAGTTTTCCAAATTTTTGATAACAATAGAAGAATGTCTCTGGAACCTGAGCTATTTAAAAGACAACTACTATTTCTTGCATTAGTTAATTAGTGATATCCAAAACCATAAGAAACAAAACTGAATTGGTACATAGAAAATTTGTGTTTATATCTACAATTGTATGGAGGAAAACATGAAAAGTTTTTAATGACAGAATTTCCCAGACAGATTGTTGTAGGAGAGGTTTTTATAAAAGAAATAGAGCCATTTATAATATCTTCTATTATTAGGGAAAGAGAATTAAATTTATTCCTTTCTCAAAGACCTCCAGTTTCCAATGATGTAGTGTGGCTCAATTTTAAAAAAAAGTGATGTGAAGAAAACCATAAATCCACTATTAGCTCCTCTATCATAAAGTTGTATAGATTATTTTATACATTAACATAAAGACATTCTACAATCTATTGATGCTAGCGGCCACTAGTATCCACTTCTAGAAAATTTGACATCTTCAAACAAACCAAACTTAATAGTGATTAATTGTTGAAATTGCTTAGTGCAACGCACAACAAATTTTTTTATTAATGATTTATTGATTTTTATAACTAAAGGATGGTTGAAGGGTACCTTTCCCTTTACATTACATATACAATGAGAGGATAAGTCTAAAAACCTGAATGATCCAACAATACTTTGGTAAAAATTTCTTAAGGACCTATGCCAAAAACACAAGTGGTTGGGAATATAAAAAAACCAGACCAGTAAGACAGACATGATGATTTGGTAACAATGGAACTAGAAATGATATATAACAACCAAAAAAAGTTACAACCTAACATATTTTATAAGCACTTATTTATTTGAATCATATGAAACCTCTGTAACCTCCACTTTAATAGGGATGAAAACGGTTTCTACAGAGGCTCCGGGAAAAGATGCTCTTTTCTAGCAACATCTCGACTCTTTAACCAATTGTATGCCTTGTGACCTTTCTGAAAAGAAGATCCCAACATGTCGGTTCTTGTTGCAGTGGAGCAAACATATCATCTAGTTCGAAAAGGGGAGTGAATTATGTCCCACCCTCGGTGTCTCACCCCATTTGGACACACCAAACACAAATCACATTAGGACGTCAAACCATTTGTACAACTCTAAAAAAATGGCCACGTCCACCAAAACTTCCTATTTATAACGAGCCTTAGATAGAAAGGGCCATGATGCACTCGTGGTTTTGTCCATTTCCGCTTCCATGCCAACCCTATATGCTGGTTTGATCTAGTGACGACCCATCTCCAAAGCCCAATCCTTCTCTAGGTGTATGATAAGAAAATGACAAATGAACATCAAAGTAATATCCACATTTACCTTCGACATCCCTCTAGAGAAATATAATAATCTCCAAGAACTCCCTTAATAGAAACCAAGTCTTTCTCTATTTCAATTCAAAAATGGATTTCAAACGGTGATGCAAAATTTTGGTATAAAATCCCATTTCACGCACCGACACAGAAAATTGCATGAAAGGAAACATTGGAAAGGCCATGACAGATGAAATGAAAGCCAATGAAATAAACCCAAAAGGTGTGAAAATAAGGAAGAGCAGATCGGTAAATATATGGAGTGACTATGCCATCACATGCTTGTAATTAATACAATCTTGCTAGGGGCTTTAATATCGACCTTTATTGGAAAAGGTGATGAGTCCGGACGATCAACATATTTATTTCTAATCTTATCACAAAACACTTTGACAGACCCATGATTTTCTATAAAATCCACCTATTTAGTAGCCTCCCAATATATAATATTTAAGGTCCAATCTGTAATTAATGAAATCATAAAAAGTAATTTTATTCACACAATTTTTTTGATGGCGGTGTTAGCAATAATATGAGATTCGCCTCCAATAATTAATTCATTACTATTCAAGTCATTAGCAATAGACCAACAATGTTCCAGCACTTTAATTTATTGATTCATACATTTATTAATTTACATTGGGTGGGAATAGGGTCCGTAATCTATAGTCGGGGACAACCTCGGTAATCAATATCATGATACTGCACAATTTAATCTTCAAACTATTAATAATCATTGAAAAATAAAAATTCTATATTTGGTCCTTCGAGTAATCTCAATAATTTTTACATATACTTTTAATTTACTAATTTGGGATTGATGGTGTGTTTTATTTATGAATAACATCTTATATTATATTAACAAGTAAAATGATATAAGAATATTCACCAAAAAATTGGGCGGTATGGAAGCACGCCCCAAAGCCACGAGTTCAAACTAGGTAGACAAAAATCCTAAGAGTACATCTGATTACAAAACATCACAAGATAGAAAATTAAAAAATGTTAAGCCACCACTATGAATTATTGACCAACAGGGCGCACAAATCTTGATCATGCCATCAAGAGCTAGATAAGTCTCAAGGATAGACAATTCCCTTATGTTGCTTTCCTTTGAAATAACAAATATTGGTGTGGTCTTGAACAAAAAAAACTCATTACTTAAAATTTAATGAAAATAGTCTAAAACTTCCATACTGCATCTTGTTTCATGATACAAATCATATAGTTGGGAACTATGAACCACTATATTGAAAAAAATTGATCGATACAATATTGTATCGATAGGGTTGGTTATAGACAATTCCTTCTACAAAAATTATACACAACATGCTTTCCACTAACATTCTTTTCTCAATACCCTCTTCAACATTCTTTGTAATAACACCTTCCACATTTGCGAAATGACTTCTCAAAATTTACTACATATATGCACAACCACACTTCTCTTACATCAATCAACATTATCAACTTCTATCAATCCAACAAACACATTCCAACAAAAATTCTAGTCGTTAGTCATGTTATTAATTATGCGATTAACATCTAGAAGAAGGTCACCCTTTTTTCTCGCAGCTATCTTTCCAAACTAGCTTTGAGGATTAGAGAGAGGTTGACACACACATATAACACTTAGACCCCAATTTTTTTTTCCTAGGCCAACAAAATTTTGTTTATTTTATCAAACACATAATTGGGAATACTATATCAGAAAGATTTGATCAATGTAATAGAAGTCTGTCATTTAATATTGTGCGAGAATATTATTCACCTTCACCCTACGTATGTGGTTGATCATTTAGGTCTATTTTCTTTGAAGGATGATTTTAAGAAAATATGCAAGGCCAAGACAGACATAACATGTCTTCAGGTTTAAATGATGTACATCTGTTACGATGATCTAACATTGCCATACTACATGGCTATGTTAATTACAAGAAATTATCGATCATAGCAATAGCAAAGCCTTCCCTTTCACTAACTAATGACACTTATCGGTTGCAAAAATTCTAGTCATTAGTCATCCTTCTCGAAGGTTTGTATTCAAGGACTTGGCTCTACCAAGGATAGTCCATCGAATATAATATAATTACAAATAATGACTTCAAACTTGTTGAGATTATTTTTTTGCATTGTTAAAATAGATTTGTTGACAATATAGAGGATAATGGCTGATATCCTTCTCATCAATGAATAATTGGTAAACATAAAACATGCATTTCTCTTCACGGACTTGGATCATTCATTCTTGAGCAAGACCCATGTTCATATTTTCCCTCCATTTTTAGTAAAACGTTTAGGACTATTTTGTTTAACGGGTTATTTCGAAATATGCAGGCCAAGATGATTAGGATACATCTTCAGGTTTAAAATATGTACTTCTATTATTATTCTCTAACTCTTATCTTTTCACTAAGATAAACAATGATTTTTATTAGGTCGATATTTAAAAAAATAGAAACAATAGAGCCTAGTGAGCGCCAAGCCACTCCTTTCAGTAAGTAATGTAGCTTAGCGGTCGTTATGCATTTTATTTGATACAAACCGACATGAAAAATTCCTTAACACCATTTCATCCATTCATATGATCTATTATCCGAGCATTATGTTTTGTAAGTATCATAGCTTAGTGGTCACTAAGCATTTTCTGTAATACAAACTATTTTTTATCTCTATTTTCATAATTAAGAAATAGTTTAGCCTAGAGGCCATTAATCTATTCCTTTCTCATTTAAAAATAAACAATAAGCATTGATCCCTGGGTAAGTGCATGAAGTTGGGGGGCCAAAAAGTGGATAAAAACCTAAAAACATACGAAATGCGTAAACACTTCGCTAAAGCGCACTCACGTTTTAATTTGTTTGGCTCGGTAATCACCGAACCTATAAGACGTACATGTTTCAAAGAAGTAAAAATACCTAAACGTTATAACACGTACGCATATTGTGTAGTATGGAACATGCATATGTGTTTTGGTGGGTTTATACTTACAAAAATAAATGTTTGAGTAAATAATATTTCTTTTATTATTTCTTATACTTTTATTATTTCTTATACTTTAAATTTATTTTAGTAAATATAAGAAATTAGGGTCACTCTGTACCTTATGGAAGTGGTCTCACACTCAAAATTATAGTCTAGAAGATAGTTTTTCAAAATCTAATCTAGTTAGTACTTACTCATTTTCAGGATTTCAACACATGACCTAAAAATTTCAGGGCATATATATTGTAGTCACTCTTTGTTTTGGGAAAGAATATAGTCATTTTTAGGTTTTTGACCTTCTAAAATGGATTTTGGCCCTACCAATACGCTTGATTTGGTATTAATTTTTAAATTTGGTCCATAATTCACTTTAGTGACCATGAATTAACTCTATGATGTTTGTCTACTTCTTACAAAAAAGAGATCCTCACTTTGTAGATAGAGGATTGTTCCCTGAATGAGATTCCTATCCTATGGCCAAAATGAGGTGATTGTAATGTGCCTCCTCCTTAAGGTGTGATAACACTACTAGGTGTTGAATGATTTGTTACGAATAGTACCAAGTGAATTGCATCAAGTGAACTCGGATGATTGCTCATTCTTAGAAACATGGTGCCTCATATAAAGATCATCCCCTCACCTTTCCTAGCTCTAAAAGCAATCTTTCATGGAATTAAATTCATGATTCTCATACATTATTTTACTCATATGTCTCTTATGGAGAAAATGATGCCTTAATACTTCTCAAATAATGGTCCTTTATAACTCGGTGACATGACTAGCTCATTTTAGCTTGTTAAGGGTGTTCAATTAAATAAAAAATAGTCAAAACGCCTTTTAGGCCTTCAAAGGAAGTATTCTCTCATAAAAACTAAATGAGTCAATCGATCACCTTAAACACTATTCCCTACACACTGAAACACACTGAATGATATTTTTAGGACTTTCCTTTGGGTGAGGGTTTATGATTTAGGGTTTAGGGTTTAGGGCTAAGGGTTTAGGACTCAAGGTTTAGAGTTTAGGGTTTAAGGTTTAGTGTTTAAGGCTCATAGTTCAGATTTTAGGGTTTAGGGTTTAGGGCTTAGGGCTTAGGGTTCATGGTTTAGGGTTTATGGTTTAGGGTTTAGAGTTTAGGGTTTATGGTTCAGGGTTAAGGGTTGAGGGTTTAGGGTTTAGGGCTCAAGGTTCAAGGTTTAGGGTTTAGGGGTCAAGGTTGAGGGTTTAGGGTTTATGGCTCAAGGTTCAAGGTTTAGGGTTTAGGGATCAGGGTTTAGGGTTTAGGGTTTAGGGTTAAGAGTTGAGGGTTCAAGGTTTAGGGTTTAGGGTTTAGTTTTTAGGGTTTAGGGTTTTGGATTAGTGCTTATGGATTAGGGCCTAGGGTTTAGGGCTTAGGGATTAGGGTTTAGGGATCAAGGTTTAGGGTTTAGGGGTCATGGTTTAGGGATCAGGTTTTAGGTTTTAGGGTTTAGGATTTAGGATTTAGGGCATAGAGTTTAGGGTTTAGGGATCATGGTTTAAATTTTAGGGTTGAGGATTTAGGGTTTAGGATTTATGGTTTAAGGTTTAGGGTTGATATTTTAGGGTTTATAGTTCGAGTTTAGGAGTTAGGGTTTAAGGTTTCAAGGTCAAGGTTTAGGGTTTAGGGTTTAGCGATTAGGGTTAAGGGTTTAGGGTTGAGAGTTAAGGGTTCAAGGTTTAGGGATCAGGGTTTAAGGTTTAGGGTTGAGGATTTAGGGTTTAGAAGTTAGGGTTTAAGGTTTAAAGCTCGGGGTTCGGGTTTAGGGTAAAGGGTTTAGGGTTTAGGTTTTAGGGTTAAGGGTTTAGGTCACAAAGTTTAGGGTTTAGGGATTAGGATTTATTGCTTACGGGTTATGGTTTAGGTTTTAGTGCTTTGGGTTTATGGGTCATGGTTTAGGGTTTATGATTTAGTTTTTTGGGTTTAGGGACCTTTAGGATTTAACATTTAGGCCTTAAGGTTTAGGGTTTACAATTTAGGGCTCAGGGCTCATGGTTTAGGGTTTAGGGGTTAGGGTGCATGGTTTAAGGTTTATGACTCAGGGTTCAGGTTAAGAGTTATGAGTTTAAGGTTTAGGGGTTAATTTACGGGTTTAAGGTTTAGGGGTTAGAGATCGGGGTTCTAGTTTTAGGGTTTAGGGCTCAGGATTTAAGGTTTAGGGTTTAGGGCTCAAGGATTAGGGTGTAGGGTACAAAGATTAAGGTTTAGGGTTTATGGTTTAGGGTTTAGGGTTCATGTTTTATGGCTTAAGGTTTGGGGTTCAGAGTTACTAGTTTAAGGTTTAGGGGTTAGAGCTCGGGATCTGGATTTAGTATTTAGGGCTTATGGCTTATGGTGAGGGTTTAGGGTCTAGGGTCAAGGATTTAGGGTTATGGGTTTAGGGTTTAGGTTTTAGGGTTTAGTGTTTAGGGTTTAGGATTTATTATTTTGGTTTTAGGGTATAGGATTTATAGTTTAGGGTTTAGGTCTCATGGTTGAGGGTTTAGGTCACAAAGTTCGGGTTTCATCGAATATGTTGGCGAACATTCAAAGAGAGTCATCAAAATTTGATGTTTTTCATCTCGTTGATATTTTGAAGGAGGAAAATGTCACATTCCTAACTGTCCAATCCTTCCAAAGACCCAAGTAGTCTGTAATCCTTGGATTTACAGGGAGACATTGTTACTTGGCTTCCATTTATAATGATAGAGATATTTGTAAATTCATGTTATGACCTCTAAATCTATATGAATTTCAAGTTACTTGGAAATCACATCAAACCCTTCACTAGGATTGATGACTACCCCTATATTTTTGTTCAGGGGATTTTGAAAACATCCATGGGTTTATCATATAAGGAATTATAAATGAATGGAAGGTCACCATGCGTACCCAAAATTGTAGGGTACCGCACCATCAAAAAAACGTAACACGTACCCCAATGATGATACAGTCTCCTCGCAAGGCGTGTTCGGGATACGAAAAAGCTCTCCAAGTGTGCGTTAACATCCCACATGCCCCGCTTAGCCCCGCGTGCTTTGTTTTTCTCTTTTCCCTCTTTTCTTGGCCTTCTGCTCTTGATTCTGAAACCGCCACCTAAGCAGGCAGCGGTGCTTTACGCGCGTTTTCCAAAATGCTCTTTTAACATGACTCATGTAAAAATCAATGATTCAAAAGATTTTTTCACCGCCATAAGCTTGCATTAATGATTCTGGCTCCTGGAATAGTGTTTTGCCATTTTTTATAGTATAAGAGTTCTATCTGGTTTTTACCTTGGGTAAATGCAAATGCTATAAATAGATGGCTTGTGCTCAAGCAAATGGCCCCTCAAATTTGCCTCTCGAATTTCTCTTTCTGCAATAGATTAGTTTTCATTTTTGCTTAGAATTCTTAGTTTCTTTCATTGCATGCCTAGTTAGTGTTGTTTTGCTGTTAGGAAGCCACATATCCATCTTGTGCAAATGTTGTTGATATTTCATCCAATCCATTGGAGTAAAATAGTTTGTTTTCAATAGGAAGCCATTAAAGTTACAGGTTTTGTTCTTCAAATAGGATAGTTTCAAGTTCTGGACGTTTTATGTTGCATGACTCGCAATAAATCCTGCTAGGAATTGCATAAGCCAAGCTCTATACTCTTGCGCTATCTCTCTCCTACTCACATTATATTCAGTCTGTATCCTAAGTTGCCTTTGTTCCAATATCTACTTCTGTTGATGCTAGCATTACATGCTTTTCTGGATCCATGTGAATACAAAGGAACGAGGAGATCACACTGAGGGGACATAGCCACACACACCATCAGATTCGCCACTGTTCTGCAGAATCCAGGTTCTAGCTTTCAAAGTTTTAATTAGAAACATATCAAATAAAGTAGCCAATCACTTTATTTCAGTCAATTTTACTTTCGATATTGCCAGGGAAGCTATGGGGATTGATAGTTTCTGAGAAACTATGATTCATTCCTCACTTCTGAGGTAGGATCGAGAGTCTTGCAAATAGACTAGATCAAGTATTTCATTATTTAGAATAGGTTCACAGTTGCACAGACAAATAACTATACTCGGTTATTTTGTTTGTTTTAAATTGTTATTTTAGCTGTCAATTCTAGATATATTAAACAATTACTCTTTAAAATTTGTTCGAATAGTTCATCAGAAAATACAAAAATAGAGAAATCATATATGCTATAGATATACTTAACATAGTTAAATTTCACTTTGCTGCGGTTAATTTTCATTGTTGCTTTTGTATGACAATCACGGGACCTAGGAGCCCAGAGAATACGTATTCGAGCCAATCGTGCCCCAACCCAATCTCATCACAGCCATAACTGATATAGATCAAAATCTCAAGATCCAAGTCTTCCGAACAACAGTAAACTTACAACAAATTGGTTCCCAATTAAGCGGGTTAAACATAGAAGACGACAAAGCGCACACGTTTTGGTCAAATCAACCAAACTACAGATTACCCTAGGTATATATCCACATGACTGTAGAAAGGCTTGAAAGAGAGCAAACATTCGGTTGTGACCCTTTGGTCCCACAGCCAAAAGCAGGGGATACTCTCACAGACATAGATACTAGCTTGAGAATTCAGGTTGCACAAACACCTGTAAGATACTCTGAGAAGATCGCACAATTATTAATTCTGAATATAGAAGCTGAGAAAGCATATGATTACTGGATACTAGGGATTAGGGACTGATTCTGCACATGACCATAGTAGGACCACAACAACCATGAATCTACGGTTGTGACCCACAAATCCCTCAACCCAATGAATCTATTGGTCAGTCTGACATTGACGCTGGCTTACGTACACTAGTATTCAGATCTACTCCACTTCCACCTATCATTATTGAATAGTTATCCTTGTTAGACATAGCAGCTAACAAAGCTAGGGAATTCTGGACTAAGCCAGAGAATCACCCATAGAGTCAGATATAGTTACCATCCACCCTATGACCTTATCTGGAAACATACACGAAACTATCCTAGGTCATTTTCCACATATTCCACAACCCATAGACCGAATCACGCTAGAGCTCGATATTGATTGGAGCCTTCGAGCAGTCATCCTTGCTGATCGAGCTATCACACCAGATTCGAGTTAGAAGGGCCTTCTATGCCTTAGATGCACAATTTCCACTAGTGCCTGTCGAAGACATCAAATTGCCTAACTAGTTTTCCTGCATCCCACGCATATTCAATCCCCACCGGCTGTCTTGGCATGACCTCAGGAGGTCAGGTGCAAGGAAGAGTTACTTGTAGATTCCCAAGCTCGCTTGTCAGTTTTCCATCGTACAAAATTGGTGAACCTGACGTGAACTTTTTACTTTCTGGTCTGGAGGCAGATTTCTACTGGTTCTTTCAAAATAAAAACAACTCTTCAATCTTTACTACCTCATTAGCTTTCACCATCACCTTCGCTCCTTCCCATTATTCTACGGGTATTCATATACCCCCCGAATATGTCAAGATTTGATGCATATGGTAGGCCTCTCTTAGGTCTTGAAGCATACTACGCTCAACTGAATAGACAATCATCACCCTCACTCTCGGTATGGGGTGACAACTATTCAGATAACCAATTATCAACACAAACTCCATCTCCAAGGATCAGATATAGCTCATCTTTCCAAACACAGGAGTTGGATCAGCTCGCTCAACAAATAGAGCCTTCAGGCTCGAACAACATGACGCTCACAGGAGAGTCTAGCTCATCTCCTCAGGTACTACTTAGACCACAAATTAGTAGACAATCTGACCCATACCTAGGTTTAGATGATGAACATTTGGTACGTTATGTTAGGAATCAACAACATTCTCAAATTATGTACCCACTTGTAGGAGGTTTACAAACACAACCTGAGGTTTCTTTTTAAGAAAATACCTCCATGCCACTACATATAGGAAATGCCCTCGGGAAACTTGGCAGGGCAGTGATCAATTCATAGCAGGATATCACATGCCTATACAACACCATGATATACAACAAACGCCGCTAAGGCAAAGCACCGTGACTTCACCAAATGAAGTCATTTCAACGTTAGTAGAAAAAGTGAGAGGGTTAGAACTTGCCCAAGCAAGTCAAAATTCTCAATTCATGCAGGTAGGAAGTTCCAATCCTCCACACAATCCTAGCCAAATAGACCTCCTCATAGGAATAGGTACATTAGGCGTGACTCCTCGGTATTCACAACAAATGCTGATTAGAACCACCGTTTCTAACACTGTTCCAATACCTCCCGGTCTGGTATAAAATAATCCATTCTTGGACAATACCCCTTCATACTTAAACATGTACTCCAAATCACCACAAGGGGATATGTTCTCCTCTCCCGTATTTTTACTCAACCACAGGGGTTCCCTTATGCTCCTACCAATGCATATGCAACGCCATATCAACAACCCATTCCATCGCTCGCTCCCTCAAAGAAAGACCATCAATGGTTGAAACCTATGTGATAGGGACATATTCAAAATACTTGAAAGAGCCCTTAGATTTCACCATACGAAGCATCATGCTTCCAAGACCTCTTCCCGATTTTCCCAAATACAAAGGTGAGGGAGATCCGAACACACATATCAAAGCTTATGCTACAACCATCCGAGAACTACTCCCATGGGATGGGGTTGTTGCTAAAATATTCCCCAAAACTTTGGAGGGCATCGCTCTCGATTGGTATTATAGAATACCTGAGGCTTCCATCCATTCATTCAAACAACTCGTGTTAGATTTCATCAAGGCATTTGACATGAATAAACTATTAAGAATATGAATCAGGGAATTCTTGCACATTAAACAATAACACAATGAATCAGTCACCCATTTCATCCAGAGGTGGCGCATAGTTCTCTATTCTTCAAAAGTGCTCCGATCATGGATCAGATGGAACTATGTGATTTATTCCTTCATTCTCTTAGCAGAAAAGTAAAGGAAGAAGTCCAGAAGTTTCCACTAAGAACTTACGATGAAGTACTTGAGAGTGCTCTCCGAATAGATCAAGCGGTAATTGATAGTGGTCGCAAGACATATGGAGCAAACGGGAGGTTAATCACCTCCAACCAAAACACTACAACTTATCCTACTATCACAAATGTCAATCAAGGACCTAAAATTCTTAACAAAAATTGTGGAGTGACAACGGAAGGAGTAACGATCGAGCCGTTAAAGACAAACATTGTGAATACTCCACCAAAAATAAACAATCAACGAAACAACAACTTTACCCCGAAATCAATGCAATGGATTTTAATCATCCACATCCATAACAACAACAACAACGGCGAAGCCCTACATGGGATCCAAATCAAAATTCAACTAGGTATCAAAATCAGAATCAAAATCAAAAACATAAAACATAAAACTTTAATAGGCAACAGTTTGATCAAAGTTTTGGGCCACAATATACACCAAACCAACAAACTAGGAATTACAATCCTAATTCGTATTGTGGTTTCCACAAAATTCAGGCCATGACACTAGAACGTGCCGTGACTACAATAAATTCATGCAACGTTTTCCAGATGAACAAAGACAACTTTTCATAGATATGTTCTTGGCAGATCCTACGTCACCAACACCGAATACTTTTACAGGGGTAGTTTCCCCTCAAAATGCACCCCTCAAGATCTTCAATGATCCGCTCCCAAATCACAACAATAACAAGTTAAATCTAAGTGGGACAAAAAAGGGTGTAATTCCAGGAAACAATGATCATGAAGCTTCAACTTCGCTAAATCCATTAGTTGCGCCATAACTAGGAAGTCAACTACGACCTAAGATAGTCGGATTAGTGGAGTTAGATGCCGAACTACCCATAGAAGCTGTAACAAGGACACGAGAGTATTTCTCTCAGCCAAGTCCAAGCTACCCACTAGAAACAGACAATATCCAACAAGTATTAACAAAACCCGTGGGTGCCTATGATTTAGTTAATGACCTAACAAAAACCTTCTCGCACATTTCATTTTTGGAATTACTAAAGAACTCTCCTAGCCACAGGGATGCTCTTTTAGAAGCATTGGGTTTAGGTCATTTAATTAACATCACTCCACCTCCTGAAATAGAGGTAAATCATATAGACTTTGATGTTCATCCTTCGGGCAAGCGGATAGAGACACCGAATTCATATTCGAAATAAACAAAATGCCAGAAACAATGATCAATTACTAGAACAGGATCTACCAATGTTCCTACCATTTGATTCTGTAGGCATGGGGTGCACCCTAGGTGTTGGCTCTCTTCCAGTAGTGGATCTCTGCATGATAGAAGTAGAGAACGTTAACACAACAAGTGTCCCAGCGCCCATGTTCCCAGCTAAGTATTGGACTCTCCATTTCGATGGAGCTAGATGTCATTACGGAGCTGGGGCAGGTGTAATCCTTACTTCTCCCGAGGGAAAAGTCCTACCATTTTCCTTTAAGCTAAAATTTGAATGCACTAACAATGGCACCGAGTATGAAGCCCTTCTCCTTGGCCTCATCCTAGCTAAGAGAATCGGTGTTGATAACATCAGAATGTTAGGAGACTCGCAATTAGTAGAAAACCAAGTCGCTGAGATATATGAAACCAAATCCGAGCACCTAAAGCTCTAAAATAGCTCTATTGAATTTAAGCAAGGAGTTTGACTTCATATCAATTGAAGCAATCCCACGAGAACAAAATCCCCTTGCTAATTCAATAGCAACGTTAGCCACGCTTTACTCCAAACAGTAAGTTAGAGGATACCCGTTTCATGGTATCTCTTCGTGATGAACCATTGATAAAAACAATGTCAAATCCTCTTTTAAATGGAAATGAAAACAAATCTGCTATCCTAGACCACACCGATAGTGATACAACCACTCTTGATTACTTAAACACCTATGCGGCGTTACATCTTGCCCATCGCGCAATAGATTTATCTTTGATCCCGCATTCATCTTCCTATTATGGGAATCCCATGACAGAGCTTCCCCTACAAAAGGAACTCAACATATACACAGTCCGAAATGGAGACGAGCTGGAGCTACCCCTAGCCCCGCCTGAGTTTGAAGAAGGTAACACTTCCTAATCAAAGAAACAATTGATATTAACATCGAATGGAAGATGAACCAAGGATATTGAAGTTAGGATCCTCGCTAACTCCATTAGAAGTAGAAATACACACTCGGATCCTCAAGGAACATCAGAAGGCATTTGCATTTAATTATAAGGAAATGACAGGAGTTACACCCCACATTGCGGTACACAACCTCGTCACTAAATCAGATGCAAAACCAATTAAACAAAAATCGAGACCAATGAAACCCAAGGTAGCTCTCATGGTAAAAGAGGAGGTAATAAAGCTCCTCCAAGTAGGATTCATCAAATAGTCGATTACTCTCAATGGGTATCTAATATCGTTCTGGTTCTAAAAAGAATGGAAAGATACACATCTACATAGACTTCCAAGACATTAACAAGGCATGTCCTAAAGACGACTTCCCATTACCATCTATAGATGTCATCATTGACGCAACAACTGGATTTGAGCTTTTATCTCTCATGGATGGATTCTCGGGATATAATCAAATCAGAATATCTGAACAAGACCAAGCTAAAACCACATTTATAACTCCTTGGGGAACCTATTGCTACACTATTATGCCATTCGGTCTCAAGAACGCTGGTGCTACATACCAGCGGGCTATGACGTATATATTTCATGATCTTATTCACAAAATTGTGGAATCCTACGTAGATGACTTACTGGCTAAAGCCAAGAAACGTTGTGACCATCCGGAAGTGCTTCATGTCATTCTTTCACGTCTGATAGAATACGAGTCACGCTAAATCCAGAAAAATGTGTCTTTGGTGTGACAGGAGGGAAGCTCCTAGGTTATATTATATCATCACGAGGATCGATGTTGACCCAACCAAAATTAAGGCTATTCTCGAAATGGTCCCACCTTCAGATGAATCTGGAATCAGATCATTTCTTGGAAAACTTGGTGCGATCCGGAGATTCATCCCAGATTTAAGTTTCGTCATTCATCCAATCAACAATCTACTCAAGAAAGATTATAGCATTGATTGGATCAAGACTGCAATGAAGCTTTCAACGTAGTTAAGTGTTTCTTGTTATCACCACCTATTCTAATGCCACCTAAGCTAGACGGCCATAATTTTATAATCACGGCCACCGAATATTTTACCAAGTGGGTAGAGGCTATGCCTCTTACTACCGTGCACTGTGTTCAGAATCGCCAAGTTCATTCGAACCAAATCATTTGTAGGGTACGGTGTCCCGCAAGTCATTATCTCGAGATAATGGGACTTATTTTAAGAATGACGAAGTTCGTGAATTATGTAATAAATTTAAAATAAGCTATCATACAAATTTCCTTGTATTACCCTCAAGCCAATGGATAGGTGAGAGGCAACAAACAAAATGTTAAAATCCATTCTCCTTAAAATGGTGAAATAAAACAAATGAGATTGGCACTTGAAGTTATATCCAACCTTATGGGCCCACCGAACCTCAACAAGAACACCAACAGAGAGCGACTCCTTTCTCGCTAGTATTCGGGGTAGAATCAGTTCTCCCGCTTGAGGTTGAAATACCCAGGTCTCCACATTTCATTACAAGGATTCTAGATGAAAACACTTATAGAGAAGCACGTCTTTCCCAATTAGAAATCCTAGATGAAGCTAGGTTAGATGTTGAAGTGGCAAAGGCACGTAGTCTATGCTAACCAAATGTGCCGGCAGATAACAAGAAGGTCTATGAATGCGACATATATGAAGGTGATCTAGTTCTAAGGCTAGACAAAAAAACCGGCAAAGGAAGGAAGTTCCGGCCCAAATGGTTGGGCCCATACCGAGTCATGAAGGACTATGGAAACGGTGCATATATCCTATGTACACTGGAAGGTGAGGAATTTGGTGAAATAGTCAATTCCCTGCACCTCAAACGATTCTATGCGTAAGTAGCTAGCACTATTTGTATAATTATATCTACATTGCATCTTCATATAGTTAGGATCATTTTGTCCGCTTGTTTCGTACAAAAATTGTGATCAAGGAATTTGTTCTCAAAGCAATTCATTACAAACTCATGATGTTGTTGGCATAAACACTCTAATCATACTTCTCTATTTCCATGATATCATCAAAATTATTTCGAATCATTTCATCAAATAAAGCTAGATATGGCAAGGTCTTAACGGTAACCATGCCAAGATCTGCGGGTTTATTCTCACTTTTGGTTTCTTCTTAGGATAGGTGTCTTGCCTATGGTCTATTCTAGAAGCTTCATCGTGTCACATCTATCTCGTATGTATATCTCTTTGGAAATAAGCACATACTGACATTTTACTCAAGTAAACAAGTCAAATATAGATCAAACATAAAATTTTACTTTTACACATTTCCTTGCCCCACCAACCTTTGGTGATGAGCTTGCGTCTCTTACTAGTGACGTAGGGTTGGGAAAGGATGGAAATGCCCTTACTCGCCTATGCCTTGCCTATGGTGATAAACCTATGCTTCTTACTGGTAGCATGCAGTAAAGTATAGGGGGCCCTCTTGACAAACAAATGCAAAAGGTCATAGACAAACAATTCAAATCTTGAAGTCTTGAGTCAAAAACAAATGAATCAGATGTTCAAAATTCCAAAAGAGTTCAAAATCCTAAAAACCAGATTTTGTCTACCATGTGGCCATCTATGGATCTAAGTCTAGATAAACCGCAAAGCAAGTTGCATCCCAAAACTATGAAGTCACTCGAGTGGAGTAAGCTTGTAGCATCCTAATTTGGGTCCACCAAGGCTTTGTCTATCTCTCATCACTGCCATTTCAACACATTTCACAACTTGTGCCCTTTCTAGCTCTCGGTGATGAGCCCTCACATTTTACTAGTTGTGTGGAGTTAGGAGAGGGGCAAGTCTATCTGCTCATCATACCAGTTTGTCTTCACCACTTTGCCAAAACAAATATGAGGCATCCAAAATTGCTTACAGAAACTAAAATTCAAAATCACATTGTGTCTACATTATCATATATCAACATCATGAAATACAAAAAGAAAGTAAACACTTGCATCATTTGTTCTCCATTGCATACATTCTAAAGAGCATATAAGCATAATATCACATTTCACATGAGGAAACAGAAATGCAAGTAAGCCATAAATGCCAAAAGTCTGATCCAAAAGAAATATATATATATATCAAAGTTTCGTACAATGCCATCATGCGCCAAACATGGTTAAAATGCTCAAAGAGCTCAGGATATACAAAAGAATATATCATACAAACTCTAAGAGAGCCAAGTGGCTTCTCAATCCCTATGAGACCCCTCTGAAGGTGCACGCCCACGCCTAGGACTCTGGCTACGCCGGCGCTCTAAGTGCACAGGAGGCTCAGGATCCCGAGGGGCAGCCACAGTCTCACCATGAGAATGACTCCTCATCAAGCGCTCGGCTATCCTATATCCTGCTAGCTCCATGTGGAGAGTCGATACCATCCTGGCCACGTGCCAGATTGGGGCAAAGACGCGGTGTGTCTACTATCCTGCCGAGGGCTCCCAAAGATCTACAGGGATAACTCTACGCGGGTCCTCTCCATGGGGATCATCAGTGGTATCTGTGTATACCCCTCAGAATCAAGTCCCGCCACTCATCGGCGGTCTCTGCAAAACAAAGGAGAAAAAAATCGAAACAAAACAAGAGATAGCAACTAAGGAAATCCTAATAAAAAAAACACTAAAAGGAAGGATGGTAACTTACTCGGATCACCAGTGCCTTCGTAATGGATCTCTAGGGTCAAGCACTGCCCACAGATGCCGCCGCCGACCGAGGCTCTCCCCGTGGCTGGAGTAATGTGACGTCCCTACAACGGACTCATCCTCCCCGCCATGGCCCTAGGAGAGTGGCTCCTTTGAAACTAGAGTCACCCTCTCTGCACTCTGCTCGGCCCTCTCTGCCTGCATGATATCCTGAGTATCATGCCACTCAGGATCAGTCTCCTCCTCTGTCTCTCCCCCTGTAAACTCCTCAGACTCAGAGTCTATGTCAATGGGGTCATCACTGCTATGGGAAGGACCCATGACAATCTAAAGCAAGGGTGCTTGAGGTGCACCGGCTCTCCCTTGGGAACGTACTACCCTCTTGGCCGCAATAGGAATGCCAGGAGTAACAACTGTCCAACCCCGGCCTTTAGACCCTCTCGCCTCTCAAATCGACTCAGAGCATCTTTGGCGCTACTGGGGAAGCATGCCCATGTAGGGTAGGCCAAATTGCTAAGGAACTTGGCCAAAGGGGTGTATCTCCACTCGCCCCACTCACAATAAGTTGTCCCGTGGTGGAGAAGGAGATCAAAGTAAGAGCCTCCTCGCCCCATATACCTGCCATGGTCTGATACGGTGTGGCCTCCATGTCAATAGTGGTCAGAGAAGCAACTGGCTGATGAGGTGCTTTGAGCACCGACATATCTTTCTAGCTAGCTGCCCTCACAACTCGGGATCTATCACCTCTACACCTCTGCCATAGGGGATGAAGTGCTCATAGACCCAACTCATGACCAAGGTCGGGTGGCTCAAGGACTACCCCTGTAAACAGACTACCCTGTATAAGTCATGGTAGGTAGTCCCAAGTATATCTGCTCCCTAGGCATATATCCGGCCATGTCCCTCTATCTGTGCAATGATGGGGGACCAGCAGTATAGTAGTGTGTCTCCTCCCTTGTCCCCGATCAGTCTCGAGGCAAGGATCCCCATAATAGCCTAGCGAAGCAAGGGGATGAGAAAACTAGGAATGGACCGAACTCCGACTCCCTTCTTCGAACCCGTGGAGATGACTGCATCTCCCATATATGTGGCCCACCATGCTATCTCGGGCCGCGAACTCGCTTGTCTCAAGGGTCGACGTCTCCCAATGATCGAGACCCTCATAATGCGATAAACATCCTCCAAAGTGATGGTCCACTCACCATGCGACCCCCAGGTAATCGGAAGGTGTTCCGATTAAGCATCCCAATAAGAGAATAAGTCACAAATAATGTGACTGGATGGTTCAACATGTGGAACACGTGAGATACGTAGTATCCCGGCCCTCTCGAAGAGTGTCCTCCTCATCCCGTGAAAGTGCATCTAGTACCGCTCGCTGGGAGCCGCCACATCTCTCTCTCTGGCTCCACCGAATGTACTCCTCCCTCGCTTGCATACATACACCCAAAAACACACAAAACAAGCAGTTAGTTAGCATACGAGTGATATTAGAAAAATCATGAAAACACATAGAAGTGCTAAAAATGCAAAAACAATCTCAAACAGATGTTCTTTTGGCATTCTGTGCAAAACCGCCGCCTTGAGCAGGGAGGCGGTTTCGTAACCACCACCTTAAGGGCGGCGGTCATGTAACCACCACCCTGAACAGGGCGGCGGTCGTGTAACCGCCGCCCTGGGTAGGGCAGCGGTCATGGCCCAAAAACCCACACGGGTTTTTAAACCTAAAAATCCTAAAAACACCAAAAGAGGACCATTTTTACTAAAACAAGGCCTACCCAGTAGGCGCCCCCCCTAGATGGACCTTTTGAACCTAACATTTTCAAAAATTACCCCCCCATGACAAAGATTTTAGCATTTTAAAATTAAGGGGGTGAAAAGGATAAATTGAAGAAAACTAACCTGTGATCTCGCGGGTCGATGTTCCACTCACGGAGGCATGATCACTATCCCGTCATGAATGTTTTGGCTCTACTCATGCAAGAAATCATCACCGTGGGTTCCAGAGATTAGAATCAATCAAATCAACTCACGCAAATGAATAGGAAAATGGGCCCACTTTCATATATATAGCAGCCTGACTTGTTTTAAAAATATTTTTTCGCAGGTTTGGAGCACCGACGGAGGTAAGTTCTTACCCCCGCACAAATGGTACGTCCTCATTTCCCATTATTTTAGCATTTATTTTCCGATCTATCTTGTCTATCTGCACTTGATTTCTCTTTTCGTTTTTTAGGTGGTGGGAATTTTGGATGGCGTCATTTCGGCAAACAGACGTATCAGGTATAACTTTCAACTTCCCATTTCGGGACCGACATACTCGGACCCACCGTTTTACGCCTCTTCATGCCTAAAATGCTTCTCTGAGGGGGCAATATGTACGTACCCAAAATTGTAGGGTACTGCACCATCGAACAACGTAACATGTACCCCAATGATGATACAGGTCTCCTCGCAAGGTGTTTGGGATCCGAAAAATCTCTCCAAGTGTGCGTTAACATCCCGCATGCCCCGCTTAGCCCCCGTGTGCTTTGTTTTTCTCTTTTTCCCTCTTTTCTTGGCCTTTTTCTCTTCAGTTACGAAACCGCCGCCCTGCCTGGGTGGTGGTCTCGTGACCACCACCCTAAGCAGGGCGGCGGTCCTGTAACCGCCACCCTGCTCAGGGCGGCGGTCCTTTACGCATTTTCTAGAATGCTCTTTTAACACGACTCACATAAAAATCAATGATTCACCATCTTTTTTTCACCGCCATAAGCTTGCATTAATGATTCTGGTTCCCTGGAATAGTGTTTTGCCATTGTTTATAGTTTAAGAGTTCTATTTGGTTTTTACCTTGGGTAAATGCAAATGCTATAAATAGATGGCTTGTGCTCAAGCAAATGGCCCCTCAAATTTACCTCTGAATTTCTCTTTGCAATAGATTAGTTTTTCATTTTTGCTTAGAATTCTTAGTTTCTTTCATTGCATGCCTAGTTAGTGTTGTTTTTCTGTTAGGAAGCCACATATCCATCTTGTGCAAATGTTGTTGATATTTCATCCAATCCATTGGAGTAAAATAGTTTGTTTTCAATAGGAAGCCATTAAAGTTGCAGGTTTTGTTCTTCAAATAGGATAGTTTCAAGTTCTGGAACGTTTTATGTTGCATGACTCGCAATAAATCCTGCTAGGAATTGCATAAGCCAAGCTCTATACTCTTGCGCTATCTCTCTCCTACTCACATTGTATTCAGTCTGTATCCTAAGCTGCCTTTGTTCCAATATCTACTTCTGTTGATGCTAGCATTACATGCTTTTCTGGATCCATGTGAATACAAAGGAACGAGGAGATCACACTGAGGGGACATAGCCACACACACCATCAGATTCGCCATGTTTCTACGTAATCCAGTTCTAGCTTTCAAAGTTTTAATTAGAAACATATCATTTATAAAGTAGCCAATCACTTTATTTCACTCAATTTTACTTTCGATATTTCCAGGAAGCTTATGGGGATTGATAGTTTCGAGAAACTATGATTCATTCCTCACTTCGAGGTAGGGTCGAGAGTCTTGCAAAAGAGACTAGATCAAGTATTTCATTATTTAGAATAGGTTCACAAATACACATGACAAATAACTATACTCGGTTATTTTGTTTGTTTTAAATTGTTATTTTAGCTGTCAATTCTAGATATATTAAACAGTTACTCTTTAAAATTTGTTCGAATAGTTCATCAGAAAATACAAAAATAGAGAAATCATATATGCTATAGATATACTTAACATAGTTAAATTTCACTTTGTTGCAGTTAATTTTCATTGTTGCTTTTGTATGACAATCATGGGACCTAGGGAGCCCAGAGAATATGTATTCGAGCCAATCGTGCCCCAACCCAATCTCATCACAGCAATAACTGATATAGATCAAAATCTCAGGATCCAAGTCTTCCGAACAACGGTAAACTTACAACAAATTGGTTCCCAGTTAAGCGGGTTAAACATAGAAGACGACAAAGCGCACACATTTTGGTCAAATCAACCAAACTACAGATTACCCTAGGTATATATCCACATGACTGTAGAAAGGCTTGAAAGAGAGCAAACATTCGGTTGTGACCCTTTGGTCCCACAACCAGAAGCAGGGGATACTCTCACAGACATAGATACTAGCTTGAGAATTCAGGTTGCACAAACGCCTGTAAGATACTCTGAGAAGATCGCACAATTATTAATTCTGAATATAGAAGCTGAGAAAGCATACGATTACTGGATACTAGGGATTAGGGACTGATTCTACACATGACCATAGCAGGACCACAACAACCATGAATCTATGGTTGTGACCCACAAATCCCTCAACCCAACGAATCTATTGGTCAGTCTGACATTGACGCTGGCTTACGTACACTAGTATTCAGATCTACTCCACTTCCACCTATCATTATTGAACAGTTATCCTTGTTAGACATAGTAGCTAACGAAGCTAGGGAATTCTGGACTAAGCCAGAGAATCACCCATAGAGTCAGATATAGTTACCATCCACCCTATGACCTTATCTGGAAACATACATGAAACTATCCCAGGTCATTTTCCATGTATTCCACAACCCATAGACCGAATCACGCCAGAGCTCGATATTGATTAGAGCCTTCGAGAAGTCATCCTTGCTGATCGATCTATCACACCAGTTCAGGTTAGAAGGGCCTTCTTTGCCTTAGATTCACAATTTCCACTAGTGTGTGTCGAAGACATCAGATTGCCTAACTAGTTTGCCTATATCCCACACATATCCAATCCCCACCGGTGTCTCTTGCACGACCTCGGGTGGTCGGGTGTGAGGAAGACTTACTTGTAGATTCCCAAGCTTGCTTGTCACTTTTCCATCATACAATCACTAATTCGTAGGCTAGGTAACTCCCATTTAGAACTAAACAAGAAATATTTACTAGGTGATTGATAACCCCTTAGTGTTCTTAGCCATTCCCCTATTTCTATGCTTATTTTGAACACTTTAGGAAGTTTTGTCAAATTTACTATCCATTCCAGTAGAACACTTGAACTTTATCTTTCTCCGGAGGAGAGGATACTACAAGAAATTCAATTATGATCCTACACCTCTGCATTGATATATTCTCTATGTTTCTTTTGTTTCCTTTAAGATTAATTTTTTTGTTGTGATGGTTATTTTTTCCAGCTTTCTAATGGGTCATCTTGGCTTGCATAATACCATACATGGAAATATGAGAAATGTGAAATTTGTTTCAAACTGTGAATAAGTTTACATTCAATAGCACAAGTATATGTGGGGAGAAACAAGTTTGGAAGAGATGTGTAATATATGCATTACAATGCACAAGGTAGATGTCATATCCATTTAGTTACTTGTCCCACCTCTCATAAACAAGGTAGTTCTATAGGCATACTCAATGATGGTTCTAGGAATGAGACTAGGAAATATTGATGAAATATGGTTTGGGGTTTAGGGTTTAGGGTTTAGGGATCATGGTTCAAGGTTTAAGGTTTAGGGTTCGGGTTCAGGGTTCAAGGTTTAGGGTTATGGTTTAGGATTTAGGTTTTAGGTTTAGGGTTTATGGTTTAGTGTTTATGGTTAGGGTTTACAGATTGAGGTTAAGAATTTAGGGTTTAAGGTTAAGGGTTTAGGGTTTAGGGTTTTGGGTTAAGGATTTAGTGTTTAGGGATAAGGGTTTATGGTTTATGGTTCAAGTTTTAGGGTTTATGGTTCAAGGTTCGGGTTTAGGGTTTAGGATTTAATGTTTAGGGATTAAGGTTTAGGGTTTATGGTTTAGGGCTCGGGGTTTAGGGTTTAGGGCTTAGGGCTTAGGGTATATGGTCTAGGGTTTAGGGTTTATATTTTAGGGCTCAAGGATAAGGGTGTAGGGTTCAAGGCTTAGGGTTTAGGGTTTAGGATTCAATGTTTAAGGTTTAGGGTTTAGGGGTCAGGGTTTAGGGTTTAGGATTTAGTTTTTACGGTTCAAGGTTTAGGGTTTAGCATTTAGGGCTCATGGTTCATGGTTTAGGGTTTAGGTCTTAAGGCTTAGGGCTTATGGCTTAGGGTTTAAGGCTTAAGGCTTAGGGTTTAGGGCTCATGGGTAAGGGCTGAATGTTTAAGGTTTAGGGTTTAGGGTTTAGGGTTTAGGGCTCAAGGTTTACAATTTAGTGTTTAGGTTTATGGCCTATGGTTTAGGGTTTTGATTGTAGAAGTTAAATGCTAAAAGATTTAGGCTGAATGCTGAAATATTAAAAATTACCTATGTATTGACCAGATTATACTTTAAAAACTATCTCCTAAACCATGACTCATGGAGTTGTGAGACTAATTCCATAAGGTGCAGAGTGACCCTAATTTCTTATATTTACATAAATAAATTTAAAGTATAAGAAATAATAATAAATAATAATAAATGAAAAACTTCATTTATTTATGTGAATAAGCATGTCAAAAGCATACATAAGTTTATACTACACAACACGTGTACTGCTTTTGTGTTTTCTTTTTTCCCAAAGCCATGCCTCAAGGCTTGGGATCCGGTTTAGATCCCTAAGCCTAAGGCATGGACTCCGCACAAACATAGCGAACAACGTGTTTTTAGAAGAAAATGTAAAAATGTCACTTCCTCTATGATAAATCAAAATAAAACAATCGATCTATTTTTTAAAAATTATACCACGACGTAGAATAGCGAGTCTCTTCTTTCTAAAAATATAATTTTTCAATTTTTTTGACTAATATAAGGTTTCCATATTATTTATTTTCTAACAATGTCTTTTTATAGATATTTTTTGAAGTGTAAATATGTCTATCTTTTATAATGTATCTTTTTTTTGGGTGATCAAAATTTTTAAAAATTATACTAGCCCAAACTAGGCATAACTCTATACATATTAAAAAAAAATCTAATTTTCGATATTTTTTGAGGTAGTTACGGAAGGGGGCATGGTTGGAGCTCCATTATTTTTCAAAACATAAAATTTCTATACTAGAAAAATCATAAATAAAAAAATATTCGCTAAAAAATCTAAAAAAATGGAGCCCAAACTAGATGCTCCTAGCTATCTTTCTACCAAAGGGTTTTCAAAAATACTAAATGGTGCTCAAAAATGGTGGGGGGCACGAAAGTCACTCTATTATGTTTTTTTAACAAAAACAGGAGCATCTATTGGTATTTTAGTTGTTTGACCCACTTAAACTTATCTGTTTTCAATAAAATTTAGTATCTTATAAACCAGACTCAAAATTCTATGATTCATATTTCTACAACATTTTCTAATTTTGAGTGTAACTATTTCGAAAAACTCGTACAAGTTGAATTTTTGTTTTTTCAGATAAATGTTTCCACTTAAGACCCCCTTTTGGCCCCCCAACTTGGTGCACTTACCCCGATATGTTATGTAAGTATTCATGCTTAACAATCACTAGGCATTTCTTTTATACGAATTGGTTTTTATCTCTATTTTCAAAATTAATAAACAGTTTAGCCTTGAGGCCGTTAATATATTACTTTCACAAAGACCTCCATAGCTTTGGACAACAATTTTTTTTTATATCTCACATATTTTGCACCTAAAAATTTCATGAAAACTACCTAGCGCCCAATAATATATGTTACTATGATATGTTATTAGAGTGTTATGTTTGAAATAAGATATTGTTTAGCCTAGTTTCCACCAAATCATTCCTTCTTGTAAGTATTTGAGCTTAGTGGTCGCTAATCATTTGCTTTAATGTGAAATCTTTTTTGATCTCTATATTTAAAATTAAAAAATCAGCATATTCAAAATAAAAATCAGTTGAGCCTAGTGGTCGCTAATCTACTCCTTCTAACAAGTAGCAGAGCTTAGCGGTTGCTAATCATTTTCATTGATGCACATCGATGTGTAAAAAATAAAAGATGCAAAGGTGTGTGCCTAGCAGTCCCTATGATGTTATATGAGCACCCTGAAAACATTTTTAGTAATCATCTTTCTTCCCGACTATGCAAAGACCTCCATAGATTTCGACAATAAAAATTGTCCATATCTCACATATCTGTCATCAAAATATATTATGGAAAATGCCTAATGACCACTAATATCTATTACTATGATTTGTTCATAAAGCATCTATGTTATCAAGAAATTGTTTAGCCTATTTTCTCGCATAATCATTCCTTTTGGTAAGTATTTGAACTTAGCGATCGGTAAGCATTTTATTTTACATGTGTTGTTTGATTGATATTATTCAGTAATATAGCTTAGCGATCATTAAGCATTTTACTAGATATGAACTGATATAAATTATGTGTTAGATACAAAAAAATTATGAGTAATATATAAGTTAAGATATCTTTCAATGGTATGTAGTGCCACACTTGGTTGTGGAAGGAATGTATAGTCAATAAGATAAGATTATAGTTAATGAAAATACTAGTGATCAAAAATTGTAGAGATATTTATTTACATTGTTGGAAATGAAACCTAGGAGTTGTAGAGGCTAGTGACCACTAGGCTTCGCTCAAAAAATAGATAGCAGACAACATACGACATGCAAAGTTGTTCATTAACACGTGTTGAAGAGAATACCCTGATCCCCTATAAAATCTAAGTATTTATTATTTTGAATTCGGTGTTGCAAAAATATCATTCTAATGGAGCTTAGTGGTCACTATTTTCTTTCCTATCTATAAGGTACTCTCAAATTCTTGGTGAAGCGTAAAATTATGTTTTATTTTTTCTAGAGTAAAGCGTAAATAACTCCAAAATATTGATGATCACGAGATATATTAGAAATTTCATGCCACGTGTCAACATTTTAATGGATTACAGTTACAACTTAATAATGCATATTTTTATAGGTAAAAGTATTTATTAATTATATCGCTAATTAAAAATTTCTTAATAAATGTGTCAATTATATAATTGTGTAATTAACTGGTTCAAACTTGCAAGATGCCACATTTTATTGGATTTTTTTAAATTAACACGAGATGATAGCTAAAAAATATCGAATTCGCACTTGATAAAAATTAATAATAAATGAGGTGTATATCGCTCTCTTAAAATTTAAATTTTTGTTTCCTAATGTTCACTTCTATTTTCTAAATGGTTTTTTATTATGCTTAAATTAATATTTGTGTTTTCGTTCGAGTTCACAAAGAAACTTTTGACATTGTCCCAACAGTTTCTAAAGTAGGCAGTATTAGTCAATTTGATTTCCTCGTATCCCATGCTATCCCCCAAATTAACACGAATTATATTTATAAAATATCGAATTCAGCACTAGATAAAAATTAATAATTAACGAGGCGTATATCGCTCTCTTAAAATTAATTTTTTTGTTTCCTAATGTTCACTTCTATTTTCTAAATGGTTTTTACTATGCTGAAATTAATAATTGTCTATTTCCGTGAGTCCACAAAGAAACTTTTGTCATTGTCCCACTTATTTCTAAAGTAGGTAAAATTAATAAATTTGATTTCCCCGTATCCCACGCTATCCCTCCAATTAATGTGTATTATATTTTTAAAATATCAAATTAAGATTTACACGATAAAAAATAATAATTAATGAGGTGTATATCAATCTATTAAAATTATTATTTTTTGTTTCCTACTATTCACTTTTGTTTTCTAAATGGTTTTTTATCATGTTTAAAATAATATTTGTCATTTGCCTGAGTGTTCACAAAGAAACTTTTTTCACTATTCCACTTGTTTCTAAAGTAGGTAAAATTAATAAATTTTATTTCCCTGTATCCCACGATATGCCCCGAATTAAATGCAAATATTAATGATGGGTGAATTAAAAGTATGATATGTGAAATCCCCCGCATTAAATGCCAATATTTGAAATATCAAAATCCCACACTTTCACTTTAAGAAGGGGAAATTCAAAATTTGAAATTTCCTATTCCCACTTTTTTCAGTTTTAATTTCTTTTGTTGAATGCATTTGGAAAAAAATAAATAAACTAGAGAAATATATATTAGGGTTTATTTTTTATTTTGTAATTACAAAAAGGAGCTCTTGAAATCGAGTATAATATGCGCAGCACTAATTTATTCGTCTGAGTGCTCGATTCCTAAATGTTTTTCCGAACAGTAGGTAGTCGAGGTAGCTATCGTATTCACATTTGGGGGTGCACAAACAAGACAAAAAATAATTATTGTTGATAGATTTAAGGTGTGAGTGAAGATCAAGAGGTCCACAAAGGACATAATCAAAAGAGACAAGAAAAATAGGTTACAGATAGAATCTCGCTGATAATATGTTTTAGAGAGAATACGAAGCTTTAACAAACATTATCAAGCACGTCAAAATATCAGATACAACTAAAACATGTATTTATCAAAATCATCTATGTTATTATATGTGTATCGTAGTTGATGGTGGGAACTTGTAACCACTCTGTATTTTCCTAGTTCTTGTGTTTTACACTGCAATCTATCCCTGCCTTTCCCTTTGGCACCTTTGCAGTTCCGTTTCATCTTCTTGTCAAAACACGTTGCTTTGTTTGAAACCACATTTTTTTCTCACGCCATATGACCGAAGATTTTGTAATCCCTTTTAAAATATTTATTCCTTCAAAACCCATTTTTTATGTTTAGTCGTAGCTCAAGTATTCGTGTCTATTAAACAGGTTCCCTTTTTAGCCCTTCTATTTGTCTCTCTAGTTAATTTTTTGTTGATTTTTTGTTCTTCTTCATTCGTTTATTTTTTCTCTTAAGCGCGCGACATCTATCTCTAAGAATATCACATTCTGCCTTTAGGGCATTGAGGAGTTCATCGTGGGACATGCCAAAAGTGTTTCCAACCTCAGCGGTGTCCCGGCTGCACTTTGGGGCAATGAAAAAGAGAGCAAAAGGACCATCGAGGAGCTCGATAAGACGGATGCTGCCCACATGACCGCTTTGGGTATGTTTCATGCTTGGAAAAAAGTCAAGATCAGTGTTGATCAAGCAGCCAAGAAGTAGTCCTGCATGCTTCTACTGCTCTCTTTTGTTATTCTTACTGTTTCTTGGCTGTCGGGTTACTATTTTTTTGCTGTTGTTTTGCTGTTAAGTCTCGCTTGTGTAGCTGTTTCTGGGCTACGTTGAATTTCATTGTACTACTTGGACTTGGTTAGTCCTGCTATGCTTCTCACTCTTATTCTGGCTTAAAGGCCTTATTTTGTATTCAAGGGTATAGTCCCTTTCAAAAAACTATTTGCCAATATTAAAAAAACAAAACACGAGTCACATATTATTTTTTTATAAATCATAATGGTTTTATTTTGTATAGTTTAGGTAATCATTTTGACTTCCTTTAATGATTTTTTTAATATGAAAGAAATAGTCATGACTAATTATTCAATATTTGATTCTCACTTGATTGTCGTGTTGATATATATAGTTTTTTATATTTGTTTTCCCACATAGAAATAATTAAATGCAATGTCTTTACAAATTTTTTATGTTTAGTAAAAGGTAAGCACATTATATGTACTCATAAATATTATTAAATATAAATGTTAATCATTCTATTTACAAACATATATTTCATTTACAGTTAGTAACGACTTACTTGATAAATGAGCCAATATAAAGTAACAATTTTTAAATTCTAAAATAACATATTCCAAGACTAGAGGCCGCTAAGCTAGATGTTTATGACATTGCCTAGCTATTACAAGACAAATATTAAAGAGTTTCCTGAATACATTTTTCAAATAAGAACAAAGACGAGCGACCGCTAAGATTCGCTAACTCGCAAAATGATAAAACTAGGACGATTACACTCAAAACCGAGATAAGGACCATTATTATATTTAGATTTTCGTATTAATTTATTAGAATCCTACCATGATATTCGAAGCCTAGCGGCCGCTAATGTCAAATATTATTAAATATCATTAGTGCAACATAACAAAGACTTGAGATTAGCAAACTAGGATATTTGTTGCCTTGCATACAAGACAATTAGTAACGACCCGACTAAAAATAACTAAGCTCCTTTATTATATTTGGATGTTACAATACTACCTTCTAAGACTAACAACCACTAGGGTGGATGTTTAATTTCTTTGTTTGATGTTCCAAGACAACAAATATTCCAAGATAATATTAATTTAAACAATTTTCCAGAATACACATATTCCAAAACAATTTTTTTGCATTATAGCCGCTAAGTTCAATATGTTATTTGAAGTCTATCACATGATATTCAAATCCTAACGTCCGCTAAGGTCATAGATTATTCCACTGCATTGGTGTAACATAATAAATACTTAAGATTAGCGACCGCTAGGATAATTCTTATCTTGCATTCAAGATATTGATTAACGACCCAACTAAAAACTTAAAACTAAACTAAGCTCCAACACCAATTGTTTAATCAGTGGCCTCTAAGTATAACATGCTATTCAAAGTTTATTACATGATATTCCTAACATCCACTATGGTCAAAGATAATTACATAAATACTGAAGAAAATCACAAAGACTTGAGGTTAGCAGCTACTAGGATATTTGTTGTCTTGCATTCGGACAAGTTGTAACGACTTGAATGAAAATATAACTATGCTCCCACAATTATATTTAAATTTTAAAAGACTATTTTCAACGATTGGCAACCGCTAGGTGGTTTCTCACTACATTTATTTCTTGAATACTCATGATTCCAAATGAAAATTTAATCCTAGTGATCGCTGAGCTCAATAGGATATTCAAAGTCTATCACATGAATTCCAAATGAAATTTTAAGCCTAACGGCCACTGGGTTCAATTTTAAGCCTAGAGGTCGTTGGGTTCAATTTTAATCCTAGTGGCCACTGGGTTCAATATGTTATTCGAATTAGCATTGTTGCAACATCATAGAGGCTTGAGGTTAGATTAGGATAGTTGTTGTCTTGCATACATGACAATTAGTAATGACTTGACGGAAAAATGCACTAAGCTCCATTATTATATTTAGAATTTATAAAATAATGTTACAAGACTAGTGACCGCTAGGGTGGATGTTTACATCATTTCTTGGATATTCAAATACATGACTAGACAACAAATATTTGAAGACAAGACATATATTAAAAATTTTGCAGAATACACATAGCCCCTAAGATCAAAGCTTATTATATTCCCATCATGTAACATAACAAATTTTAACAAATTTCCTGATTACACATATTCCAAAAAGAAATTTTCAGCCTAGCGCCACTGAGTTCAATATGTTATTTGAATTCCACCACATGATATTCAAAGGATAGCGGGTGTTAAGGTTGTAGATTATTTCATCACATTGGTGTAACATAACAAAGTCTTGAGATTAGCGACCACTAGGATAATTCTTTTCTTGCATTCAAGCCCCTCTAACCTAAAGATATAAAGATTATTTTTTACATTGATGAAAGATATCCTAGAATATATAGATGCTTAGTGGTAGCTAATACTATCTTCTACCAATAAATTGACAACATGAAACAAACCAAATTTAATAGCGATTAATTATTTAAATTGCTTAGTGTAACACATAACATAAACTTCTACTAATTATTTCTTGTATTTTATAATTAAAGGAGGGTTAAAGGGTCCTTTTCCCTTTACATTACAGATACAATGAGAGGATCGGTCTAAAAAATCAAACGATCCAACAATACTTTGGTGAAAAACACAAGGGTAAATGCCAAAAAACATGAGTGGTTGGGAATACAAAACACCCCATAACAAGTAAGCAAAATAATATGAATCGATGACAATGGAACCGACAACGCTATATTAAAAA
Source organism: Taxus wallichiana var. yunnanensis (assembly GCA_018340775.1). Taxonomy (NCBI): domain Eukaryota; kingdom Viridiplantae; phylum Streptophyta; class Pinopsida; order Cupressales; family Taxaceae; genus Taxus; species Taxus wallichiana. The sequence goes on along the minus strand of CM031234.1, from coordinate 210,577,055 downwards.
AAAAGATACAACTTGACGGAGTTTAAAATCAATTATTTATCTGAATCAGATGACATCTTCGTAACCTCCACCTTAACGGGCATGAAAACAATTTCTGTTGGTGGTTTTGGAAAAAGATGCTCTTTTCCAACAAAGCAGCTTCGAATCTTTATCCAATCAGATTTAATCACGACCTTACCAAAGAATATCATCCAAATGTGTCGAGTTCCTATTGTAGTGAAATAAACATAAAATCCAAGTTAGGAAAGTGGAGCGACCTACCTCCCATCGCCGATGTCTCTCCCCATTTGTCCATTTCATAAAGGGAATGATTTAGGAATTGAAACTATTTGTGCAACTTTGAAAAAAATTCATGTCCACCAAACCTTTCTCTTTATAGTGAGCATTAGAAATCAAGGGCCACGATGCACTCAATGTTTTATCCATTTCTGCTTCCATGACAACCCTATAAGCTAGCTTCATCCAATGATGACCCATCTCCAAAGACCAATCCTTCACCGGATGTATGATAAGAAGATGAAAAATGAATGGTGAAGCAAATTCCGCATTCACCTTAGGATGTCCCTCCGAGAAAGATAAGATAATCATCTCTAAGAACTCCCTCAATAGAATCATGTCTTTCTTTGATTCAATCCAAAAATGGATTTCAAAGTGCGACAAGAATTATGTTATAAAATCCCATTTCACGCACGCAGACGTAAAATTGAATGAAAAGAAACATTGGTCCAACCATGAAAAAATAAATGAAAGCTCGTGAGATAAACCCAAAAGGTGTGAAAATAAGGGAGATCGACTAGATAAATATATGGAGTGAATATGCCATCACATGCTTGTAATTAATACAAGCTTTCTGCTTTAATATCAACCTTTATTGGAAATGGTGATGAGTCTAATGATCAACATATTTATTACCAATCTTATCACAAAATGCTTGGTCAGTCCCTTGATTTTCTACAAAATCTACCTATTTATTAGTTATCTTAATAGATTAGATTAAAGGTTCAATTTGGAGTTAATGAAAACATACGAAGGGAATTTTATTCACACAAGATTGATTTTCCTTGACAAGGTCTAATTTTTATGGCGGCATTAGCAATAATATGGGAGTCTCCTACAATAATTAATTCATTGCAATTCGAGTCATTAGCCAAGGACCAACAACGTTCCAACACTTAAACTTATTGATTTATACATTTAATACTTTACTAAATTTATAGTCATTAGTCAAGTTATTAATTATGAGGGTAGCCTCTGGAAGAGGCTCACCCATTAATTTTTCATGGCTACCTTGCCATACAAGCTTCAAGGATACTTCTTCTACTATGATCTACTTTTCTTACTATCATTTAACCTTGCTGATCTAAGTGGATATCTTTGTTACTGCTAAACTGTTTATCTTCGTAACAAAAAAATCCTTCCCTATCATTAACTAACCATGCTTACCAATTATCATGCATTTTTATTTATATGAAAAGATATGGATTACATTTTCTGCACAATATATCAAATTATATCTTCATAAGGTGTCAACATTCTTGAAGGTATGTATTCAAGGACTTGGCTCTGTCAGGGATAGTCCAACAAATATGATATAATTAGAAATAATGACAACAAAGTTGTTCGATTGTTTTTACATTGTTAAAATGGATTCCTCGATAATGTGGAGGGTGGCATCCACTAGCCTTGTCATCAACGAATCATTTATTCTTGAGAAATATTTGTGGTAAAATGAATTGTTATTCTCGAGGTTAAAATGAATTCCAACAAAATATAAAGCATACAAAAG